>PVJD01007462.1:0-84198 GCA_004026545.1 Mormoops blainvillei
CCCAGTAGGATTCTCACAGATAATTTTTTACAATCAGCTCTTTTTCATTTGTTCTGTATGATGTTATCTTGAATAATAAATAGCCACATGGACTCAAAGAAAGTACATTTTAGAGATAATATTTCATCTTTTCTTAGCTTTGTAAGAATAAAAAGCAAATCTAAACCTACAATATTGTGTAGTATAAAAAAGTAATTTAAAGACAGTAATTAAAATGACCTGGTGGATAGATTTCTTTACACTTTTCTCAATAGAGTATTCACTTATTTGTCATTTTTTTCAACCTTAGTCTTTGTAGTTATTTTTACCCTAGTCCTTTCCAGTTTCCCTTCAACTCTTGACAGCTGTAACAACCAGCAAAAAAATCTGTTGAAGGTGGTATCGGTGGGCAGCAGTTCTCAAGGAATCCACACAGGGTTGATATTACTTTAGAAACAGGTTAGGTCAGAGTTCCAAACTCTGCTGAACATAAGGATTCCATAAGGAGCTTATTAAAGCTGTAGATGTTGGGTCTCACCTTCAGAAGTTCAGATTTAGTCTGGGGTAGGCTTGGGAATGTGTTTTATACCACCCTCCTCAAGAAATTACCATGCATAGCTATGTTTGAGAACCACATGCTAGATTTTGTTTTTAAATCAGACTTTGCTTGGATTTTAACTAATTTCTCTGTCCCCATAGCTGATATTACTGCCCTCATTTGGCCCATCACTTCTAACTGCAAGTTTAGCTCTGTGTGTGTGTGTGTGTGTGTGTGTGTGTGTACGCGCACACGCACACGCGTGTGTGTAGTACCAGTCCTGACCTAAATAGAAGAGATTTAAGTAAGGGCAATATTAAATATACTCGACAATTGGTAGATGGTGGTAGACTACAGTGAAGGCTGTAGTTCCAACACATGGCCTCCCAGGGACAACTCCAGACCAAAGCTGTTGGGCAGCCACAATTTGGGGAATGGGATGCAGAGAGACGTCTACCATTGGCCCACTGGGAGGCCAATGCTACCACCAGGGTCTGTGCGTGGAGATGGTTGGAGCACTATAGAAGGGGCTGGCTGGGTATTGAGCCAGGGGCTGTGGGGGAGGGGTCCAGATGTTTGTAGCTGGTTGGAAGGAGAAGGGGGAGTTGGTTGAGGGTGCGGAGAGGTTGCAGGAAGTAGCTAATTATCCACCAGGTTGGTATTATTTCAATATATTAATCAGAGTATTTCAGCAGAATATCAGCCCAGGATTTTACAAACTTCGTCCCAGTACCCTGGGGTTTAGTAATAAACTTCCCTTGTTACTCTTCTGTTCCCAACCATCCTGAATACTTGGTTTTCTTGCTTCAGTCCTCGCTTGATAATCTACCCATATTTCAGCTCCCCTAGGACTGAGGCTTGCGTTATTTTTTTTAGTTCACACTGTTGCTGGAACCAGCCACACAAGCTCCTGAACTACCTGAAGCAGCTGAGACCAAAACTGCTGATAGGCTTCCCTGAGCCTGACTTCTGCTCAGGTCCTTGCCAGCTCCTCACCTGTGTCCTCCTAACCCTGGCAGACCTGCCCTCTAGCTCCGGCCTCATCCTCTGCGCGTAACAAGGCCTCACCCAGCCGTGGTCCAGGCTTGTGAGACCAGGCAAGTGATAACAAAGGATCACTCCTCCTTTTCCTTAGGGAAAACTGAGTTAAATTTTTTCAAAACAGAATGCAGTAGGTATGTTTTTCAGGCTGGTAAGCATATTATTCTGTCATCAGTCAGTGTGTCATAGAAAGAATAAACATCCAAACAGTGGACTGTCCAAATGACCCATTTAGTTTTTTCTCTCTTTTGGTTCCTATCACCAAAGCTGGGACCCCCTGGGTTCAATATAGAAAATTGACCAAAGGGAAATACAATTGACAGGTGATGGTTATAGTTTGTCTCTCTCTCTCTCTCTCTCTCTCACACACACACACACACACACACACACACACACACACACACACGCCGAGGCTGAAATGCAAGCGCAAGCATCAGAGCTCGCCTTAAAAATAAGGGTGCTAGTGTCGAATAGGTCCCTTCCTACCCCTCTACCTGGAAAACACTGAACAACCTGCTCATACAGGAAGACAACTCTAGGAGGAAATTTGCTTTAGGTCCCTATTAGAACCTGTTCTTATTTTTACATCTGTATAACCACAATTCTTGTTCAGGCCACCATTATATCTTACTTGGATGACTGTAACCTCTGACCTCTTCTCCCAGGCTCTCACCTTCATCCAATTCTTTCTCCCCATTTAATGAATGATCTTTATGTGCATGTGTGTCTATACACACATAGTATGTATATATAATACATGTTTTTATATTATATATACACACACATATATAGGTAGTTTTTATAATCTCTAGATATAATATTTTAATATGGAATCCTTGCATTTAGAGAAAAATTCTGAAAGTAAAAGAAAAATCGTATGTAGTGAAAAGTCTACCACCTATCCCTGTCCAACGGCCTCCCCAGTTCCCTGTTTAGAGGTAACTATTTCTTTAGAATCCTTCTAGACATAGTCTACACATGTACAAACAATTCTATATTATTTTTCCTTCCCTTTTTCACAGGTAGTATCATAGGATGCATTGTTCTGCACTTTATACGCTTATAAGTACATTTTGAAGATTGTTCCAGATCCATACATAAAGATCTTGTCATTCTTTTTAGTGGCCGCACAGTATTCCATCACATGTATGGACCATGGTGTGTTACATCAGCCCCTTATTGAGGGACACTTAATGTTGCTCGAATGTTTAGTTAACTCAAACAATTTTGCAATAAATTACCTGTATAGGGCACTTCAATCATGTAAGGTTATACCTATAGGATAGTTGCCCAGGAGTGAGATTGTGATCCAAGGGTATATGCATTTATAATTTCTCTGGACATCGACATTTGGTTGAAAAATTTACATTCTGACCATCAGTGTCTTTGTGGCCCTGTTTTCATATACCTGCGAGCACAGGTGTCACCCAGCTACATTCTTTACCAATTTGGTAGGTGAAAAATATTATCTTGTAGCTGGTTGGAAGAGGAGAAGGGGTGAGCATATTTTCATAGTTTGTAGAAAATACTTGTATTTATTTTTCAGTAAACTGTTCTTTGTCTATTTTTCTATTTGGCAGTTGGTTTCTTTTGTTTATTGATGAGTGGGAGCTCTTTTATTAGTGAAATTAACCCTTTGTGATATGAATGGCAAATATTTTTTTCTAGTTTTTGTTCCTTTACATTTGCCTGTGATGATTTTACCAACAAATATTTTGATTTCAATAGTGTCTCTATATATTTATCAGTACGGTTTTGTAACACTTGTTTTGTCTTACATAATAATGGCTTTAAAATTAATTTTTAAATTCTCTTATTCTTTTAGTATATTTATTAGTTAATGTTTTGAAGTTACATCTTTGAACCATCTGAAATTTATTTAGGTATAAGGTATAAACACTAGATCCAGCTTATTTTTACTGAGAACACTGACTGGCACACCATAATTTTTTGAATGAAAAGATTGCATAGGGTAGAGATACAAAGAATTGGAACTCTTGGTCTCTGAGCCAAAGCAGTTTGTTTATAAGCTAGGCGAGGGGCAATGTAGATACATTAGAAGTAAAGTGACATTCAAAGTATAAAAAAAAATCAAGAGAACAATATAGTCCTGTTCCTAGGCTGTTTGTGACTAATTACAATATTAAGTTGCTTGAAAGTTCAGAAGCATAAGAGATCTTTTCAGACTGGGAAGTCATGAAGAATTTCCATGAAGAAGCCAGGATTTACGTTTATTCTCAGGGGATGATGGGATTTGAAAAATGCCAATAGACTCTACTTTTGATTACTTGCCACTAATGAGGTATATTTCTGTAATATATTGACTTTTTTCCCCAAAATGTTAACAGTTTATTGTCTATAGATTTCTAACTGAGTAGATAGCATTTTAATTGGTAGTGTTATCAAATGAAGAAATAAAATGATGAATACAAGGAAAGCAATTTAATAAGTGAATGCTTGAAATAACTTTGTGATTTATTACCCTCTACATGTAAAAGGATTGATTCACAGAATTTTCCTAGGTAAAAATATACGATTACTGTGTTTCATTTTCAAGGGGATAAAGAAAGGAATTACTCTAGATTTTTATTATTTCACCTTTTCAAACTTCCTACTGAAAAGTTCAATTTTTAAGTCCATTAGGACTATGAGAAAAGAGTTATCTCTAAGAATGGAACCCGCTGCACACACACAGGGCTCATTCTTTAGGGGGCCAAGGACAAGTGCATATCCGTGCTTACGTGAAGGAGGACGTGCCTAAGGAGAAACCCTGCCTCTGGCAAATAGAAAATCCTGAGTGAAGCAATTGCTCTTCCAGATCTTGGCCAGGTTTTTGAAGAACTAAATGAGGTCCCTAAAGTTGTTGAAAAAGGAAATAAGGCCTTACAATGGCAACTCTTTGATTTAGAAATTATATCTCATGTTCTCTTTGTAGAAATGTGTATTTAGTTCTTCTGCTCATTTTTGATGGAATTTTTTTGTTATTGAATTGACTGAGTTATTATTAACCCTTTATCTGATATACAGTTTGCAAAAGAAAATTTTCTCCCATTCTGTAGATTGTCTTTTCATTTTGTTAATTGTTTCTTTTGTTGTACAATCACACAAAAAGATGCTCAACATCACTAATCATTAGGGAATAGAATCAGATCAAAACTGTAATGGAATTTCTTATCGAGAAGGTAAGAGACAATAGGCAGGATGTAGTGAAAAAGGAATACTTACGCATGGCTGGTGGGAATCTAAACTGGTCTAACCACCACAGAAAACAATATAGAGGTTCCTCAAAAAGTTAAAACTAAATCTACCACATGATCCAGCAATTTCACTTCTGGGTACATACCCGGAGGAATGAAAGCGAGATTTTGACAAGACACATGCACTGGCAGCATTATTCACAATAGCCAAAATATGAAAATAACACAAATGCTAGTGAGAAAAGCCAGAGAAAGATAAGTACTGTGTGATATCCCTTATATGTGGAACTGAAAAAAGTCAAACCTGTAAAGAACAGAGAGTAAAATGGTGGCTACCAGAGGATGGTGGGAAGGGAGGATGAGAGTGATGGTTTTAAAGAGTATAAACTTGTAACAAGTAGGTAAGCCATGGAGATCTAATGTCAATATAATGAATATGGACAATAATATTACACTATAATTATGTAACATGGCAAAGATTGCTTCATTGACATTCATATTACAATATGTAAATGTATCAAAGTAACAGGCTGTATACCTTAAACCATGTTAGACATCACATTTATTCAATATAAAAGGAAATTATACCCAAAATTGGCTAATTCCCTTCCAAGAAAAAAAGTTGATAGGCTCAAGGCGTAGCTTATTTTCCTAGATTAATATAAGTTTGCAGGTGTATGTCTAGAGAATGCTGGGCATCGAAGCAGTCTCCTGTAGCTGAATTAGGGCAATGAAGCCATGCCACTGTAGGTTTGGGTAGGGGTAACAGAGCTAAGGTGAGTAAGCTATGCAGTCAAGTGCAGACAGTTCTCTCTATTACCCTTGCTTTGAAGTTATCTGGGGGTGCGGGGTAACCTTTCTGGCCTTCTCTGTGCAGAGCCCATGGCTTTTATCTAACACAGTTTCCTGGATATTATTTAATGGTCAAATGGTGTTCTAGCAAGGGCTTATTTATCAGTTGCTAAACCACTGCCAATTACAAGGGGAAAGGAAAACACAGCTCGAGAGAGTCAGGGAACATGGAAGGGGCTTATTTGCTAAGCCTACATAAGTAACTTGCTGAATTAAAAACTTATATTCATGAGGAACATGTTAGAAATGTGCCCCATCAAGACCCCAGTTTGTACTTTGCCGTGTTTTGATTTAGGGAGCAGCTAATTTGACATGTCTATGAAGAGAAAGAGTGTTGATTCTTTTACTCATGAAACCCGCATGAACTTTCAGAGTTCTCAAATCCCCAGGTAAACAAAACAGTGTCTTGTGTTATTTTCTCAGTTGGAGTCTGTTTAGAATAAAACTGAGCTATTTCCCCAATGTCTAAAAACAGTCATTGAACATTATTCAAACAGGGAAGAACATGTAGTCTCTTCAACTTAAATCTATTAACATCCATATTTTTAAAAGAAGTTAGCTTATGTTTAGACCTATTCATCATTTAAAAAAAGCCTTAGGTAAATAAAACCAGTGAAGACTACCTGCCCACTAACGATGTCTTTATAGGGTTTTCAGATGATTCAGATAAATGAATAAACTTCATGCATTCAATTTTGAGCACATAAATATACTTGATTTTAAGTAAGCATTTCTTATTGCTTTGGGCAAAAATCCTAATTCCTGTTTCCTTTGATTTCTAAATATTTGTTTAATGTTGAAAATTTATTTTAAAAAACATGGTATATTGTTTTGTCCCAGTATGTACATGCCTGGTTAGATGGATTCTCATCAAAGGATGTTGGGAGCTATTGTTTGAAGTGATGTCATATTAAGTTAAAAAATATCAACTTAACTGGTTGTTTGATATCTTGTAGGTAAAAAAAGCCATTAGGTGTTCTAATTTCTTTCTCTTTAGGTTTTTTTTTTTTTTTTTTTTTTTTTTTTTGGAGTACTTGTGTACATAGAGTCTGGTCTAGTCCAGAAAAAACAAAGTAACCAGTCATGTTGGAAATTATGGTCCTGTGCTTTGTCTGATTTTAAAGGATGTTGAGTCTACCTAATTAGACATCTTGACCACTGAATTCATATTGAATGTATGAAAACCAAAGCCTTACTGATGATAGTTTTTATTAAGCTCTCAGATGCTTATGTTTTTTTCCCCATTAATCTTCACAAGTGGCTCTATGAAGAAAGATGCTACCATCTCTGTTTTGTATAATAGGACCTGGTAGCTTTGGAAGAGTAATTTTATCAAGGTGGTATAGCCAAGTGGTGGATCTTAGGTGAAAACCCTTCCTCTACATTGAAATTACAAGCTCTTGGCCCTACTTAGTGGTTCTTCAACTTTCATATTTCACGAATCAGTAAAACTCTAAAAAGCAAAGCCAAAAAATCCTTAGGACTAAAATAAAGTTTACAATGTTTATATGTATAGAAATAGAAAATTAAAGTGAAATGATGATCATCTACTCAATGAAAATTTATAAAAGAAGGGTGTTTAAATATATTATGTTTTAAAATGTTAGCATGTAATGATATCATATTACTTTGTGTTTCTGGAAGGCCAGAAGTGTTGACTATGTTTGATTCCTAATCTGAAGGAAAAGTATGCTTTGAGCACTTCAACCATAAATAAGCAAGAAAGTCACACTTCAGAACAAAAAACAGTTCTTTTTTATTTGTTTGTTTAAGTTCATTTTTAAAAAATTCATTTTTTAATTATAGTTGACATTCAATATTATAGAAGTTTCAGATGTTCAACATAATGATTGGACATTTATATATCTATCTTACAAAGTAACCACCCTGACGTCTAATACCCACTGGGCGCCATACAGAATTATTACAGTACATTCCCTATAGTTTACTTAAGTCCCTGTGACTATTTTAATAACCGGAAATTCATACTTAATGTCTTTTGCCTTTTCCACCTATCCTCTTTTCACCACCCTCAATCTGGCAACCACCAATCAAAGAAGTTCTTTCTGGGAAAAGGCGGTTAGTAAACTCACACCAACATGCTTATATAAACACAAGGTGACCTTATCTTTCTCACTTTGTCAAAGACTGGTGACAACTGTCATAGCCTAGTGAGGGTCTGACAGCAAGCATTTGGCAACCAGTTGGAACAAAACACTACTTTCCTCACTGGTGCTTTTGAGATAGGCAGACAGAAAGATGGCCAGGTATAGATTTCAACATCACCTTCTAGATCTATAATGTACAAAATGGCTCCTCCCCATTGCGGTAGAGACTGCAGCTGTCCTTTGGTATCTTCCTCACGTTTCCCTGTGTTATCAGAAAACACAGCCTTTTCCCCATTCCCTAAGGCAACAGACAGAATTAGGTTTTTCTTTCCACTTTATTGTTTTCAGATGTTTGCCAACTCTCAACTGACTATTTTGTTTCACTGATAAATTTGAAGGAAATTACAGTCCATGTGCAGAGAAGGCCAGAAGTGTCCCCTCAAGCTTCTGGATAACAAAAAGAGTCTTTCTTTCAACTCTGGGAACTACTAAACAATTGAAAAGAGGGGTAGCTCCATCAGTAGGAGCTGGAATGATAACTTTATTAATAAATCAGTTTCTGAAGCTAATATGAATCTAAGGAAAAGTGTTCCTCAGTGTCATTGTTAATTTAAATTCATTTAATGACAATGTTACTTATGCATGTGCAAATATAAAACTAAGTATAAATTCTTGATGCTTATTGCTCTTCTAATTACAAAGCCAAACAAATTTATAGACTAAATAAGAATAAAATTCTAGAACCAATAAAACTCAAATTAGTAGCATTAATTTGATGTGACAGAATGAAGTTTTGTTGAAATTAAATTGTCACTCACAGTATGAATATGTTCCTGATTGCCATGGTACAGGTTTCGGAATTTGGCATGCCTATGTAGCTGCATGCAGCGGGGTGGTCCAGATTCTTCTGCCATTTCTGCATTTGAACTATCTATGGAGAAACTTTGTACCTTTGTTACTGAAACAGCAAGTGGGGTTCTATGGCCTGCCACCCAGTAGGCAAACTCTGGAGGCAGAGGTTTGGTGAAAAGGGAAGGAGTCTTATTTAAAAGCTACACAATTTTGGAAGAATGATAGGCTTCCACCTCAGAACCAATTTCTTTTAATACCACCCCCCTCCCCGCCCCCCACACCAAATAACCCTGCCACCTTCTCCTCTGCCAGGCCAGACCAGTCAGAGGCTGCACCCAAAGTTCCTTCTCCCATTTAAAAATACCTTCCCTTGAAAAATGCAGACAGCTGCAGCAAGACCATCCAGGTGGCTCAGCCAGTTCCTGGTAGCAGGACCCGTTCAGGCGTCTTTTGGAGTCTGTGTGTGCTCCCCAGAGTCCTAACTTGTTGCACACTGCCCTTTCCTCCACGCCTGCATGCTGTTCCTCAAGCCGTGGGCGTGGCAGTGCGTCCATGCTCCTGGCAGGGCAGAACCGCACAGTGCGGCACCAACCATCCACACTGCTGCAGCTTCTTGTGTTAGGAGGGCCTGAGAGCACTGCCAGACCATGTGGTCTCCAGGGCCTGCTGGCCTGCAAATGCTCTGGCTCCCAGTCCCCGACAAGGTGAGTGAGAGGAAGGGAAAAAGGGCCAAGTCTCTGCGCACCCTCTGTTTAAAAGTCCAGGCCCAAAATCCCATGCATGGTAGAAGCATCCAAATTCCCAGCCAATCCAAGCTAGGGTCCGTCACACTTGTCAGGCTGCAGTCAGCCTGTGCAGCGTCTATGCCCCTCTTCCTACTGCCATGATCCGGACGGGGTTGGGGATGGAGGGTTTCTAGCTGCGCACAGTGTCAGGCAGTGCATCAAACGCAGGTTTGTTTACTCTTTATGTAAGGACGTGGATATTTGTCAGTCGCTGGCTGTGGCTTCCTTGTTGCCTCTGGTGCTTCCCAGCCCATCCCCCACTCCAGGGAGCACAGCCTCTCGTGCCACCTCGGGGTTCCCTTTCCCAGTCCCCAGCCATCTAGGTACTTACCCCCGTAATACCTTGACTTCATTTGCTTTCATTTGGCATAAATGCATCTTCCATTTCATAAGTCTACTTTTGTTTTTTTATTAGGTTACTATGTCAATTAAAGTGCTACTTGATGGCAAAGTGATCTTGAACACAAAACAAAGACAATGAAATAAAGTTGCAGTTCCAAAACAACTCAGTACAAGGGCCGCTTCCTTTTTTCAGCTTCTTCTGCTCCCTGGCCGTGGAAGAACTAGAAGAGACTGTCTCTCTTTTATCATTGTAACTGCTCAAAACAGGACTTCATGTACATAATAGGTCTTCCACAATATGCACTGAATGAATGAACAAGTGAATATGAGATCTATAGAAGGAAGTAATTGTCTAATGCTAACTAGTACAGGGCAGAACTGGATGAGAACTCATGAGTGTAGGGGAAGAAAAATAATTTTCTTTCCTTCTGAGTTCTTTGCTGAGACTCCAATATACTTAATAACAGTTTAACAAAAGAAAAACAAACAGGGTGTTTATTAACATCATTCCTCATGTGTACATGGGACATACCCAGGGGAAAGTGAGTAACTTCCTGAGATGGCTTAGAACTTCAGCTTAAATATCACCTTCAGCTAAAGACAAAAGAAAAAATGTCTTTATGTGAACCTACTTCATGTTACAACAGGTTCCTGTAGCAGCCTATTTTTCTGTATGGTTTTTGTCACTCCGTCAATGTGTAGTTGTGGTATAAGACAGAGAATCACAGAATACTGAAGCTGAGATGTTAGAGCTTGTACCTCCAGAGTTTTCATTTCATGGATATCTATCAAGAGAGAATATTCTCAACAGATTTCTTTGCATACATAAAGACACATGACTCAAAGACTTTCAGAATGAATAATAATGGTACTTATAAATAGTGGAAAATCCATGTTTCAGATGGATATAGAACTTTATATTTTAAACCATGAGAAGAAATACAAATAATACAGAGAAGATGGTTTTTGTAAAATAGTCCGGAGATATGGTCATTTTTTTACCTTATATTGAAAAAAAATTCAATTAAATTCAGTTAATTCTACGAAAGTCAACTTACATTTATTAAATATTTTAGCAGATCTGTTAGTTCCTTGGTCCCTTGGACACATCAACCTAGGACATGTGTTGTCATGGGCTAGATCACCTCCAAGGGGATGAAAATTGGTTTTTTTTTGGCAGGGGGGCAAAAATACTTAGATAATGAATGGTTTGTGGTCCTTCAAATCTCAACCTTACTCAACAAAGTCGTATTTGTTAGTGTTTAATTGATTTAATTTTTTTTTTCCTTAGAGGGTTGCTAATGAAATAAATGTTGAGAAACACTATCCCATGGGTAGAGCAATAAGTACAGTAAGTGGGAAGTGCCAGAGGAAGCAATGGAGCGCTCCCTCCTGCCCCAGGCCAGTTGCTTCTCTCCATGGGCTCATGTGGCTACTCTGCTCTCAGCGGCCTCCTCTCCGACGCTGCCCTCTGGTATTCTAGTTGGAAATGTGACTTTGTCCCCTGGGCTAGGAAACTGGACTCCTCTAGACCCTGTCGTTGTTGCCAGGCAGGGTGAACAGACTGGGGTTCAGGCTTTAGCTCCACAAGGGGCACCTGCCTCCCTCCTGCTGGCGAGGGTCTACTCACATAGGGATCTTCCTCCCAGCAGCAACCAGACAGGGACTGCCACAGGCTGAGCTGTCTTTTTCTCGCCTGGGTTGCTTCCGCTTTCCAGACGGTGGGGGGGGGGGGGGGGCTCCCGGCATTCATTAGCACCTCAGTAGGTCTTCGTGGTATTATTTACGGATCTTACTGGACGCCTTGGTTCTGCTGTTAATCCTTTTGGATACACAAAGAAAGCAGCTTTGATTATCCATTAACCTAGCTTCTCTCTTAATTAATAGTTGACAAGTCACCTTCTCTTTGTTAGTATTTGTATACACCAAATTCCCCTTCCCCTTCGGCTTGGCTGGTATGTCTCTTGACTATGGTTACTGTTCTCATGAGGATGGTAAGCTCTGGGCTTGTTCGTTTATAATTCTGGTTCCTCAGGAAGCACAACTGATTAAAAAAGTATTAAAAGGCCTAATAAAATGTTCAGCCCTACATTATTTCCAGAAGAAAAGAGGGTGGGGAGAAACTTTGGATGGATGTGTTGTGTGACCTCACATGCCCCATAGCAGGAAAGAATCGCTGCCCATTGCACATGTGACGGGGCGGTCCTATTCAGATGGTCGGTGGTGTGGCCCAGCCAGTGATCTGCAGTCGGGGAAATCAAACTGCTACAGCCTGGCTGGGACCTTTCTGCTATTACACAGCGAGGCAACTGGGCAGCTGCCTCATCAGGGGAGGTCTGTGTGTTGTTTCATGTTCCTGAAAGGATGACAAGTTTCTCTCACGGAGGGTTGGGTTGCAATAGTTAGTTGATTTCAAAGTCAGTTGTTTTGAACTTGAAACTATTTTTTTTCTATCATAAATAATAAAAGGAAAAAAAGGACAGCCCATAGAAATCTATTTAAATCCAAACATTGATGGAATAACATCCATGTGCCATGAAAAGTAGGAGAATCAAACATTGTAGCTTAGAAATGAAGATTGTGTTTGCAAAGCCTTGAATTATTACTGAAAATAGCCCAATTAATAAAGGCAATTCCTTATTTCTATGACATGGCTTTATCAATGGCCTTTTTAATTGGGTGAGGATGAGAAGAAATTTGGAGACTTTGAGGAAGTCATTGGGGAGGGAAATTCTCAGGACAGGTAGAGGAAGTTAAAGAATATTTTTACTTTTAAAAAAATACTTTGACATCCATGTTTTATCAGCACCAATCAGCCACCATAAGGTTCGTTTTTAATCACCAAAAAGAAATGCAGAGAAAACAGAAGGAGAGTGTGTAGGTTGGGCTTCCTGAAGTTCAGAGTCTGAGGTAACGGTTATTGGAGAGAACCCAGGACTGGGGAAGGGGAGGCTGGGCCGAGATGCAGCCATGACAAAGGACTCGGCTGAGCCCTTGGAGCGGGCACAGACCTCCAGAGTTGTCCTATGTTGAGGCGAGAGGCCAAGACTTATACCTAGTCATTGACCAGTTTCTGGATAGGGGCCACTCCTAGGGAGGGACAGTGGCCTCCAGCTGAGAGCAGTCCCTGAAAAGGGGCAGCCTTGGGATCCACAGGTTGCTGGCACGCCCAGCCTTTGGGGAATGCAGGGTGGTGAGGGCTGGTTGTTAGCCCTGAAATCATGGGATCCAGGACAGAGGTAGCTTTCCCTTCCTAGGATAGCTGGGCGAGAATTACAGAAATGAGGGAAAAGGGTGTTTATGTAGGTGTGTGTATTTTGGGGAGAGAGAGGTGTTCTTAGGGGAATTAAGCCATCTGAGAGCTGTGGAAGGTGAGGAAGGCAGGGGAAGGGAAGGAGCTGTGAGAAAGGGCATGACCCACTCTCAGGGTGTCCTTGCTGAGCTCAGCAGGTGGTGACAGTGTGCTGGACTGGGGGAGCACCTGTACCATGATGGTGAGTGCAGGGAGCCCCAGAGGGAGGTTATGCATTCTACCTGAGGACTCCTGCACAGAGAGCAGGCGGAAGCCACTGGGGTGGTTCCCAGCATTTTGGGAATGGGAAAAACCATTTGTTTTGGGGGCAAGCCAGTTTTACTGAACGTTTTTTTTTGTGTGTGTGTGATATTTTTCATATTTCAACAAAATAATGCTATGTGGTGGGCAGTTATTTTGGATACCGATGTGCAACTAATTGTATCTATTACTTCTTAAATGAACTGTGTTTTAAGGATTTTGTGGTTCCTTCTGAGCCACCTGCAGAGGAGTCTGGTTGCAAAACCGGCTGGAAGTTTTGGGATTCTTTTGTTCAGGGCGCTGGCCAGAGAAGACACAAAAGAAGTAAAATAAATAGAGCCCTGGCCCGGTTAGCTCAGTTGGTAGAGTTGTCCTATATGCCAAGGTTGCGGTTTGGTCCCTGGTCAAGGCACGTACAAGAATCAAACAAACAATGAGTGCTTAATAAGTAGAACAACAAATTGCTGCCCCACCCCCTCTCTCTCAAAAAAAATCAATCAATAAAAAATTTTAAAAAAGTAAATAGAGAAATAGAGTGGTCCTTGCTTTCAAGATTTTGATTCAATTTTGAAAAGAGAGAATGCAATGTAAGCTACTATTCCAAATGTCAGGGAGTATTTTATTCTTCTAGAGAAAACCTTTTCTAAAATATGGAGAATGCTTGGGGGTGAAGGAGAGAGAGGGCAACAGACAGATACATTTTTCTTTCTGTATCTGGAAGGATAAACAGCCGGAACCCTCCAGAGTGAGTTAGCATACTGTAATTACATAAACCCTGGGAAATCTCAGGTTCTTAAGCATTGCTTCCTTGTTTATGTAGTCCTTGTGGTGCTTTGGAACGTGCATAACTCATATTTGAGAGGTATTCTGTAACCTATATTCCAGACATTGTCTCTTCCTCATCTTTTGGGCTCGTTGGTCTGTAATTGACTGGTGTGCTTTTCTGGAATGCAGGGTTTTCTTTGTTTAGGAAACTATTGCCTGACAAGAGGTGATCCTACTTCATGTTTCTTTATTCTATGTTATATTTAAAAAATTATGCCTTGTATGGTTTGCTTTCTTTAACTGGACCTTATTTAGCTCTTCTTACCTGACAAATCGCAGGTTTGCTGCCTAGGAAATGACCCCCTCTGCAACCCAGTGCTTGGTGGGAACGGGGCAGAGAAAACATCACAGTGGCTGTGGAGGAGTCTGTTTCTCTTTATCTCTCGTTCCATTCTACACGGGCCCTGGAGAACTATTAGAAGGGACCTCCACCAGCCACTTTCCAATTCATTGCACTGATTATGCTTTAGCAGATGTTTATGTTTTCATTCCTGGTGATATGGTCAGGGTGTTCTTGATAAACAGAAGATGTGGGAAAATTTTATCTCTGAGCCCTCCATCCCTTTGCAGAAGCCTTCCTCTTCTCGTTTGTTCCTGTAAACTCCAGGCTTGCTCTCTCCTACTGCCACAGCTTTCTCCTTTGTCCTTCCATTTCCATCACCCCCATAGGTAGCGTGGGCCAGCGTTCCTACCTGGCTTTCCTACACCTTCGCTGTGGAAACGTGCTCTGTTTATGGGTTTCATTACCTCAAGGTCTTGTTGGATGATTGGCCAGTTCTTCTCATAAATCAGTTCATGCCAAACTGATGATTATGTTCATGAATTATGTTCGTGTTAATAGTTGATAAAAATCACCCCCAAATATACATCCCCTTATGAAGAACCCATTTCCATTTTATCTGATGTGGGTTTTGAATGACTTAACTCCATCCAGGCCTGCCAGTCTGTCCTGTGTTTAGGGAAAAATTCACAGAATATGCACATTTTTCAACACATTTTTCAACAACACATTTTTCCTGGAACTTTAAATTTACTTGAAAATTTAGTTGGGGGAAAGCCCACATTATTTTCAGATGAAAGCAAGTAGAGATATATATTATAGTGAAAACCAAAATTCCCCGTATCTTAAAAATAAAGCATGAGAAGTTAGGAAATTTTTGCTTTTGGGAAACTACGTTGGTTGTTAGCTACCCTGGGATTTGTCCTCACTTCCTTCTCCCATCAGGGATTCTTGGATGAAAAACTGAGAAGCAGTGACTTAAGCCAAAGTAGTTTTCAATGGTCAGAATTTTAGTCATTTTAGGCAGTTGGTGGGAAGATTCCCCCCCACCCCACCCTTTGGCATTTCTCTGATCATTTGGCCAGATATGAGATGTATTAAGTGAGCCAGTTATGTGGGCAGAAATACATATTTCAGGCCTGAATACTGTTTTGAATCTCCCACAAAATTATGCTTGGTTTTATCTGTGCTTTTGCTCATGTGTCTTGGTGGGTGAGTTAAAGGTCTCAGTGATAACATGGAGCAAAAGATGACAGAACTGCTCTTCAGTTTGCATTCTGGTGCAAGATAAGATCTTTTAGATGTTCCTTTATAATGGATATTTTAAAGTTATTGAATTATCTACTTATCATAGAAAGTCAATATCAAACCAGAGACTGAATCTTCAGAAAACTTTGAAGAAAGGCTTAAACTTTTAGATATACTCATTTTTTATTGTATGATAAATTATATTCTTTAAAGAGAAACTGCAATGAGGAGATGCAGAATAAATGGGATTATTTTTATTTATTATTTTAGTCAGAGGATTTCCCAGAGAAGAGTTATTATAGATTTGGACAATTGTTCAAATTATTCATACATTGTTGCTTTAATGTCTGCTGTATCCAGCTGTGACTTCATAGCTCATGTACTTTCTTTACAAAAGGAATCACATTAATAGTAAAATCAAAACATCATAGTCATTTCCTTTAAAGGGAAATTTCCATTTTTATACTGTTTTCAACAAGTAACTTACTATAACTATTGATTGAAATATGCTTACTATCTTTTGATGTATTGGGGGGAAAAAGCATATTTTATCTTCTTTTAACACCGGAGACTAAACGTTTCCCTAGAGATTACAAAGAATTTTGGGGAAAAACCCTACCCCAAAGGGGTTTTTCTATTTTCATGAAATCTACTAGGAGAGATTTATTATTCCAATTTAAACAACATTCTGGGAGGAACAGCCCCTGGTATCATTTATCAATCACTTAAACCTTAGTGCTAATTTGTTTATCAGGAGCTTTGTCATTTTCAGCCAAGAACGATTGTTAAGAATGTCTATTGTCAAGTCAAAGAACACTCTTTTAATCACATGAAAGGCAATGGAAAAAAAATAATTTATAACTGTACCGCTCTAACAGAGTAAGTTCACTGCTGTGTTTCCTTCCTGTCTTTGTCCATTTTCGTACACATTTCTAATATTGATATAATCACAGCGTTGATTCAACTGTGCCTACCATGCAGGGTGGCACGTGGAAGGTGCTTAGTAAATTCTTGTTGAAGGAATGAATGGACTGCGATGGCATCAGAGCTATGTGTTGGCTTTAAACTTTGATTTCAAGTGTTGACCTTTGCTGCCCACCATGACTTAGGTCAAGACATTATGTACAAAGGACACTAGGTTAGTGCACTTGGTCTATCTCTCTTCCCTGCATCATGGGACCAGTAGCTGATTTCGCTGGTTGTAAAGGCAAATTGGACATTTAAATTCCATTTGAGGCCATAACCAGGGATATTTTTTCAATTCTCCACTAAACATCCTTGGTTTCAGCTTCCATTTGAGTCCTGACTCTGTTTTATAGCTATAAAGACTGAAGTCAGTCTTCCTGGCCTGACTCGGGCTCTCTCCGAAGACCTTGGCTTACAGTAGCTCTTGAGCTTCTTCTGTGACTCAGGTCTCAGGTACGAACTTCATTCTTGCCCTAGTCTTCAGATCCGAATTCTGGATCCAGACTGCTGGAGAGAGCAAAGAGGGAAACATGGAGATCATGTTTGTCTTGGGTCCATTTCTCCCTGGGAAGATTTAGTTCACATTGCTTGGAATCAAACATTATCTGAAAGTCCCCTTTCAATCAACCCTTCTCTTTCAACATATCTCCCTGAGTCACCATCTCATTAACCCATTTCCCCCACTAATAATCAGCATAGGCCATCTTCTTTGAAACTTTTATTTTTCTGCTGAAAAACTGAATGTATACTTAAAACATTTGAAAGTACAGAAAGGAAAAAAATTTTTTGCCTATTAACTAGAGTATGGAGCTTGTTTTGGGTACTCTAAACCTCTGTACATTCTTCTTGTAGAAATTTTTTCTAATGGAAAATTTCACATATATGCAAATTAGAAGAAATAGCATAGGGACTCTGTGTACTCATTACCCAGCTTCAATTGTTAGTAACAAATGGCTCAATTAGTTTCATTTATACCCGCAACCACTATTTCCTGAGCCCCATTTTTTTAAAGTTAAATCCTAGTTCTCCTATAATTTTCTCTGTAAATATCTAAAGTTAAGGACTGCTTTCTCAAACCTAATGACAACATCAATATCACATCAAAGACTTCAATAATTTTGCAATATAATCACATAGCTTGTCTATTTTATTTTTCCCTAATTGTTTCAGAGTTTTTTATGTCATTTTTTTCAAATTTAGGTCTAAATAAGGCCATACAATATAGCTGATTGATATATCTCTAGTCTCTTTCAATCTACAAATTCTCCCTTCATCTCCATTTTATTTTTTCTTGTAATGTATTTGTTGAAGAAGCAGGGTAATTCATCCCATAGGATTCTCCACAGTCTGGATTTTGCTGATTGCATCACTGAAGAACTTTTTAACATGTTCCTCTATTCTTATATTTCTTATAAATATTGAGGCCTAATCAGATACACATTAATTAATTAATGTAATTTTGACAAGAACACAGTTTAGGTGGTACTGTGCAGTTCTATTAGGAGATACCTACTATCAAATTGTTGTCTTTTGTAAAATTGGCAGCCACTGATAGTCATTGCTAAGATCTATTAATTTGTTAAAGGTTGCAAAATGATGGTATTTAAATTCTACCTTTTTCCATTTCGTTTATTCATTTTATCAGCTACCTGGTTACTCTTGTACCCTTGAATAGATAAGGGCTGATAACAGGCTTAAATCTTTCCCTTAATTAACCAGTTTTCAAAAACATTGTTTGGTTGGTTATGTTGACACAAGAAACATCCAAACTCGTAGAGAATTTTTATGCGTTTGAGCCAAAACCGATGGCACTTGCTGGGTAGTAAACTCTCAAATGCTTGTCAGAATAATGGTTTGTAGTTTTATACGTTCAAAATTAAGGGAACATAAGAAATATCACATGGAGGTAGGATAAAGCAAGATAGGATTGGATTGTTGGAGCTTACTAAGATTATGTGCTCTCTTGAGGGTGGTTTAGCTTGAGGCAACTGAAAAGGCATTTCAAAGGTGTGTTAACCTAGATGCACAGAATAAGTGGACAGGACCTACTTAAGGCAAAGATAAACCTTTTGCTGAAGAAGTTATATGCCTGGATCTTGACTATCCACTGTGACCTGCCCAGTTAGGAATTTATGATCAGATCACACTATAAGATTACTTTCTGTAAAATCCCCTTTTCACCCACAGTTAGCATCCTTCCAAGGTGACCCACTAATTTTTAAAGTTATTATTATGAAATAAGCATATATGATGTGGTTTAATTCAATGCTGTCAGTATCCTTATTGGAGCTCAGAAGTGTCCACCAGAGTCTTCTGAGTCTTTCGAGCAATCTTAGTAACTTTGCTTTACGGTGTGACAAGATGATCCAGACTCATCCTCTACATTTTCTTTCTCAGACTTGGAGCCAGCCTTTTCCCCAAGGGAACATGGTTCCCCTGAGTTAGAAATGATTTATATAAACAGCAACATGAGACCTAGACGTCACGTTGCTCTTGGGTTGGTCTTTGTTTCTAGACCTTTTCAGAGGACAGAGCTAGGAAATATATATTTAAACAAATAAAATACGATGCACTGTGAGTTCGTGCTGCTCCTTCAATTCAAATTTCGGACAATGGGATGTCAACTCATGGCTCTTACATTTGTATTTCCTTTCTCTCAAGGCAAAAATTCTAATTTTTGATAATACCAACATAACTGCTCATTTGTTTAATCTCATAATACACATACAACAGGCTCAGAATAACCATAGCTACCACTAACATCAACAACTTGATCATTGAAAGCAGTTTAAGACTTGTTTGCAGTTATTTTTATCCTAAGGTATGTTCTAATAGGGGCATATTGTCAGTTTACAGTGTTTCAGAGTCATCTGGAATACTTCCTCTGTGTGGTTTTACCCCTATCTGGTACAGTTTCATTTACTTGATTAATTTGCTCTTCATTTTTAAGGGTTATGTTTTATATTTAATCTTTTTTATAATTATATAAAATATTTATAATGTGCCAAACTCAAATCTACAAATCAAAGTATATTAAGAGATGTTTTGCTTTGTCCCATATCCTCTCTGAATAATTGCTTCTCTCTTCATAGGCAACTGTTTAAAAAATTATGTTTATCCTTTCAGTGCTTTTTTTTTAAATGAGCAAGTACTTATAGGTATTTGTACCCTCTTCCTCCTTCCTAATATTATGCACCTTTTTACAGTAGTTTATTCTATTGAATACTTAATAATTTACCTGGATTTCATTCCATGATACTGTAGCGATAATTCTAATTTCTTTTCACAGCTGCCTTGTACTCCAGTGTGCGGCCACATCTTGGTTTATTCAGTCAGTCCTCTATTATGGGCACCAGGGCTGCTTCCAAGTTTTTATTACTACAAATTTGATTAAATTTCAGATACATTTGAAATTTATCTTATTTTATGATGGATGAAATGGGTCAATTTTTCCTTTTTAAAATAGAGTTATCTGGTTAGGCCAATACCACTTACTTAAAAGTCTGTATTTTTCCCACCGATTTGAGATATTAGGCTTATTATATATCAAATTTTCATATGCTATTGTATTCATTGCAGGGTTTTATAGTCTTTTGAAGTTATTACTAAGGGTTTTGACTGAAGTTTAAGTTTTAGTGAAATAAATCAGTAGGTCCTGCGTTGCCCAGAGCATAAGGGAGGTATAAGGTGGTATGAGCCATTGACTATGCCAGATAAAAGACTTGAAACATCGTAGATGATTAATAAGTATTTAGTCGCATGGGTGACTCATTAAAAAAATTAATTAGTAAATGACTACATAAATACATTTGAGAGATGTATTTTGAACAGGATAAGGCTTTTATGAAATATAATTAAATAACTTCAGCAGTGGACAGTGTAATGGGAAAGAAACTAATAATGATATTCATTATCCATCCACTTAGAAAAAGAATACATTTATTATACATTTAAAGATGTGAAAATCTAAGAACTTGTGTGCTACTTTAAAATTTAATTAATTTAAATTATTGAAAAACCTTACCACTGTACTTAAAAGAAACCAATGATGAATATTGTGGTGAAGGGATTAAACCTTTTGGATTGTGAATAATTGTGCTTTGAATGAGATATTTCCTTGTTTCAGATTTTGATGGATAAGAATTTTTATAGTGAGGCATATCAACATATCTTTAAAACAAAATATTAAAAAAGTAACAGTGACCATTTCTTCTTTTGAGAATGAAAGTACTGTTGACCCTCAAACAATACGTTTCAACTGCTCGAACCCACTTATGATGTTTTTCAATAAATATATACAGCACTGTAAGTTTATTTTTTCTTCCTTCTTATGATTTTCTTAATCATATTTTCTTTTCTCTAGCTTACTTTTTTTATAAGAATTCAGTGTATAATACATATAGCATACAAAATATATGTTAAGCGACTCTGTGTTATTAGTAAGGCTTTCCGTCAACAGTAATCTATTAAGTTTTGGGGAGCTCAAAAGTTGTACAAGCATTTTCAGCTGTACAGAAGGGGGATCAGTGCCCCTAACCCTTGCATTTGTCAAGGGTCAACTGTAATGAAGTAAAAAAGAATTAATCTAGGTTTTCATTACACCAGAAAGACAATTCCATAGACACTGTTGTCTAAAGGTTTTGAACATATAGTCTAATTAGTGTTTCTCATCTAGCTCGGAAATGAGAGCCAGAACTCTAAAGGTATCATTCCAACTCTTAAAGGATTTTCACATGAAGTTCAACATCAGCTCTCTTCACACACCCTTGCCTTTTTTTTTTTTTTTTGGAGTTCAACATATATCACTGCAAAGGAAGTTTGTTAATAGTTTTGTGAGTAAGTTTCCTTAGGAGGTGCACAGGGAAATTAAAGAACAGGAAAGGAAGGAAAAACATTAAGTGAGAAGGAAAAATGACAAGGCCGAGAACAGACTTCTGCATCTGGCTAAAGATTCATGGCCCCAAATTCCTTTTCCGGCCATGGCTGAAGCGTGGGGAAGGAAATGACAAAGCCAGTTCTAAACACTTGGGTTGACAACGACTCTTCCTATAGGGTGGTTTTGCATTAGGTCACTGGTTTTTCTTGCTCTGGGATATTTAATCAAGAAGTATCGGAAGTGTAGTTTCTGTTTGTAATCTTGCAATTCCAAGGACCAACAGTAAGAAATGCAGAATGCAAGGAGATGAAAAAGAGCTTGGGAAGATCAGCCTACTTAATGTTCTCGTAAAGCTTAAAAATATTTTTGTTTTAATGATGGGTCAAAGTTTAAATTGGCCCAATTAATATTCATGTGGTTCTGACCACCTTTACTAAGCATATGTAACCTCTCCACTGGGCATTTTCCATCACTTTCATTCCTTTCCCCTGGACTAACCTTTGGATCCAGAACGTAGGTTGCCCACCCTAAGGGCATGAAAATAACTGGGATTAAGCTTAACTTTAAGTGACTCTTTTAAATTTGGCCGCATTTGTCTCTGGGGCATTGTTAATATGATTACATGAATGCCAAAAATATCCTGAAGAGTATATTTTCCCTACTCTTTTCATCCTGTTATATCAAATAGATACATGGATTTGTGTTTAGTGTCATCCCCCAAATTTACCCTTGTCCCTCTGCCATTTGAACTATAATTTCAACTCATGAAAACAGAAAACTTCTTTGCAAATGATTTTTCATGGCTATGGAAAAAATATCTTGGCAAAATGTAGGGAAATTAAATGGCTTCAGGATCTGGTAAAGCTTTGTGTACTGAATCTAAGCTGAGATGCATGACAGAGAGGTCAAATGAAGCAACAGTCAGGCATGGAACACAGAAAAATGTTTTTTAGTACTCTTTTCTCACAACTTAAGCTTGCCACAAGAGCTCTGTAAGACTCTATCGCTTTCTCTTCTAATGGGAAGATGTTCTGGTAGGGCTTTCTCTGCATCTGGGAATTTTACCTTGAGTTTCAGCTTTCAACTAGAAAAATATCTTTACTCAACTTGATGTCCTGAACTTTTCAGGTGTTGCATCTGTTTGAATGCAAAAGAATAAAATATTTCCACTCACTGGCTCCCAGTGGCGCAGACACTGCTTTTTTTAAGGGGGTGTAGGTTATAGGATCATCCTACCATATGCTTGCTTTTCTGATATCTTTTATTTCATTGTGATATCAACTTAAAAACTAAATACTAGGGACAGTTTCAAGGGGTGATATTTTATTTATTTTTCTTTTTTGATGGGGGCTGTTCTTAACAGTTTGTGATGTGTTTGGGCATGGTTTTCTGTTAGGGATGACTGAGCTTCCTGATTTTGTAAATTTATGTCTTTTAGCAAATATGGGGAGTTTGTAGCCATTATTTCTGCAGGTATTATTTTTATTTTTATTGCTTTTAGAAAGAGAGGAAGGGGGAGGGAGAGGGAAAGAGAAGCATCGATGCGAGAGAGAAACACTGATGGGCTCCCTCTCATGGGCTCTCTGACTGGGGATTGAGCCAGCAGCCTAGGCATGTGCCCTGGCCAAGAATGGAACCCACCACCTTTTGGTGTATGGGTTGGTGCTCCAACCACTTGAGCCACACTGGTCAAGGCAAGGGGTGATACTTTTGAAAGAAGAAAACCTTGGGGCTAGCACTAGGTGTGATAATTTTTCAAAGTTGCTTTATTCATTTGTTCTGCATATAGTTGCTAAACACCTGTTTCCTGCCAGGCACTGTGTTAGGGAATTAAACAATGGCCAATATGGCCATAGTCCCTGCCCTTTATAACACTTAGTTTCTAACAAGGGAGTCAGGAAATTAAATATGTGACAATGTAGAGCACATAAATTTTGAGATAGGTAGGATCTAACTGACCATTCAAATTGGGACTCCCTTGAGGGTGAAAGGGGAAGTTCTTAATAAATCTGTTTGGCCAAGAGGTTTGAACTGAGATAACCCTGGGCAAACTGGGATGTGTATCATCTTAGGGTTCGGGGGTCTAGAGGGCTTCATGGGATTGAGAAGCAGGAGCACTTAATCTGGTGTGTGTGTCTGGTGATTGCGGGAAAAGATTCCTAGGAGGAACTTGTGCTTACACTGTAATCTGTGTGTCTCCTTCTTCCAGTGAGTCCTCCCCTGTGGTCCCCTAGTGACAGCCAAGCCCCTAGAGCTAAATATTTCCTTGTTTTATTGGGAGTTGAAAGGAAGGAATCTGCTACCCAACAGCTCAACCAGGGTCTGAGAATGGAGTCTCCCTGGCCGTGACTGGCCTGATTACCTCACGTGCCTTCCTTTGAACCAGTCACTGTGGACAAGGGAATGGAATGTGATGACTGATGAATCATCACGGTGGGGGGATTCAGGGTAGTGTTAGGAAGGGGAAATGAATTAGTAAGCAATTTATTAATAATTATAAAGCAGATTAATAATATAGCACTTATTATGTGTTAGGGATTATTCTAATTGCTTTATACGTATTACATTTTTAAATCCCCTAAAACCCTTTTGAGCTAGGAATTATTATTATCCTCACTTTAGAGCTAAGAGGACTAAGGCACCAAGAGGTTAAGGGATCTTCCCAACATCCCACATCTGGTAAGCGAGTGAGCCAGGATTCTAGCACAGGCAACTGGCTCTCTGCCATTGCTCTGTCCTGCCTGGACACATGCAGCAGAGAGCTGGTCAGAGTGGGGTGAGGAGTGTGGAGGTGAATGGTGAGATACTGTTCTGTATTAATGGTTGGTTTGTTTCCCTAATTAGGAAAAAGAAATTATAATCACTTAAAAAGCAAACAAACAAACCCAGCTTTATTGAGAAATAATTCATATACCGTACATTTCACTGATTTCAAGTGTACAGTTTGATGGTTTTTTAGTATATTCAGAGTTGTATAACCATCATCGCAATTAATTTTACAGTGTTCTTATTTCTCCCCGGAGAAATGCCTTATCTATTAGCAATCACTCCCCATTCTTCCTAACTTTCTCCAGCTCTAGGCAACTACATATCTACTTTCTGCCTCTAAAGATTTATCTGGACATTTCATCTAAGTGGATCATGCAACATGACTGACTGCTTTCACTTAGGATGATCACTTCAAGGTCTACCGATGTTGTAGCAACTATCAGTTCTTCATTCCATTTTATGGCGCAGTGGTATTTATTCACTCATCAGTTGATGGATAGTTGGGTTATTCCCACTTTGTGGGTATTATGAATAAAGCTGCTATGAACATTCATGCATAAGTTGTTTGGATAAGTGTATGTTTTCATTTTTCTTGTGCTTTTATTGTCATAACTAAGCAACTGACACTATTCCAAGGTCACAAATATTCACACCTATGTTTCCTTCAAGAGTTTTATTGGTTCAGCTCTTATATTTGGGTTTTAGGTCCATTTTAAGCTAATTTTTGTATACGGTGTTAGGTAGTGATACAATTTTATTTTTTTGCATGTCACTATCCAGTTGTTCCAGTACTGTTTGTTGAAAAGATTATTTTTTCCCATTGAGTTGTCTTGGAATCCTGGCTGAAAATCAGTTGACCATAAATATGAGGGTTTAATTCTGAATGCTTAAAGTTTCCATTGATCTATATATCTATCATTATACCAGTACCAAACTTTCTTGATTTACTGTAGTTCCGTAATAAGTTTTGAAATCAGGAAGTATAGTCCTCCTACTTAGTTCTTTTTCAAAAAAAATTTGGCTAGTTTGAGTCCCCTTAAATATTTATTGGAATTTTTTAATCAATTTGTCAATATCTGCAAAAAAAAGTTGTCATTTTTTGATAGGAATTGTGGCGAATCTGTAGATCAGTTTGGGGAGATTTGCTATCTTATCAATATTATCTTTCAGTCCATGAACATAGGATGTCTTTCTATCTATGTTGGCATTCATTAATTTCTTTCAACAATGTTTTGTAGTTTTGAGTGTTTGATTTCTTTCATTAAGTGTATTGTCTTTTGTTAAAGATTTGTATTTCTTTTGTTAAATGTATTTTATTCTTTTTGATACTATTGTAAATGGACTTGTTTTCATTTTATTTTCAGATTGTTGTTTACATGTGTATAAAGTACAATTGACCTTTGTATAATAATCTTCTGTTCTACAACCTTGCCAAACTCATTTATTAGTTCTACCAGTTTTTTAGTGGATTCCTTAGGATTTTCTCCATGTAGTATCTTGTCATTTTTGTCATTTGCAAATAGATAGCTTTCTTTTTTCCTTTTAAAACTGAATGCCTTTCACTTTCTTTCTAATTGCCTTGAGTAGGACTTCTGGTACAGTGCTGAACAGAGATGGCAATAGTGCACCACCTTATCTCATTCTCAATCTTAGGAGAAAAACATTCAGTGTTTCGCCATTAAGTGTAATGTTATTTGTGGATTATATAGATGCTGCTTATTAGATTCAAGACATTTTCTTTTATTTTAGTTTATTGAGTGTTTTTTCAAATCATCAAGGGATATTGGATTTCATCAAATATTTTAAAAAATTTTAAATTTATTTATTGTTAGAGAGGGGAGAGAGAGGGAGAGAAACATCCATGTGAGAGAGAAACATTGATTGGGTTGCCTTGAATGCGTCCTCAACCTGGGACCTGGCTTGCAACCCAGACATGTGCTCTGATCGAGAATCAAACAAGCAACCTTTTGTTTCACAGGCTGGCACTCAGTGCACTGAGCCATACCAGCCAGGTTTCAAATACATTTTTATATTTATTAAGATAATCACATATGGTTAAGTTCTGTATTTTATTGATATGGTGTATTGAACTAGTTGATTTTTAAATCTTAAACTATCTTTGCATTTCTAAAATAAATTTTAGCTACTTGTAGTGTATAATATGTTTCTATTTGCTGCATTTGATTGTGAGGGTTTTGTCAAGAATTTTATATTCATATTTACAGGAGGTAATAGTCTATAGTTTTCTTTCCTGTCATGTTTTTGTTTTGGTATCAGGATAATATTGACCTCATAATGTGAGTTAGGAAGTGTTACTATCTCTTCTACTTTTTTGGAAAATTTTGTAAAGAATACTATTCATTCTCATTTAATTTTTTGGTAGAGCCCACCAGTGAAGCCAACTAGGTCTAATAATTCAATCTTGCTACTTGTTATAGGTCTGTCCAGATTTCTATTTCTTCTTGGGTTCTATTTTGGTACTCTTTGTAGATATTTGTCCATTTAATTGAAATTATTTAATTTATTATTGGGCAGTTGTTTATACAATTGCCTTATAATCTTCTGGAAAGTCAGGAGAAATTTCCCCTATTTACTTTTTTTTTTTAATTTTAAGTTTTATTTATTTTTAGAGGGGAAGGGGAGGAGAAAGAGAGGGAGAGAAACAGCAATGTGTGTTCGCCCCTCTTGTACCCCTACTGGGGACCTGGCCCGCAACCCAGGCATGTGCCCTGACTGGGAATCAAACCCGTGACCCTTTGGTTCACAGACCAGTGCTTAATCCACTGAGCCACACGAGCCAGGAGTGTTTTAGTCTTAATTTTGGTAAATTAAATTTTTCCTCTCTTGATCAGTCCAGTTAAAAGTTTGCCAATTTTGACTTCCTGCCAAGATGGAGGCATAGGTAGATACACTTTGCCTCCTCACACAACCAAAAGAAGGACAACAACAAATTTAAAAACAGAAACAACCAGAACTGCAGAAAATTGAACTGTATGGAAGTCCAACAACCAAGGAGTTAAAGAAGAAACATTCATCCAGGCTGGTATGAGGTGTGGAGGCGGAGATGGGAAGCTGGGGCAGAGGAGATTCATCAAGGCTGTGGCTGGAGGACCAGGAGGGTGAGACGGCAGCTGGTGGTCCCACATTTGTGTCTGGATAAACTGGGAGGAACAAGGGAATGAGACAGGCCATGCAACCCAAGGTTCCAACGTGGGAAAAGAAAGCCTCAAAACTTCTGGCTATAAAAACCTGTGGGGCTTGCAGCAGCGAGAGAAGCTCCCAGCCTCATAGGAGAGATCGCTGGAGGAGCTCTCAGGGTCCTAGAATGTACACAAATCCACGCACCCAGGAACCAGAACCAAAAGGACCCAATTTGCTTGTGGGGGAAGTGACTAAAAGCTCCCGAGAGCCAACTAAACTGCATTGTTCTCCCTCAGACCCCTCCCCAATACACAGCGCCACAAAGCAGCATGTGGGTTGCCCTGCCCTGGTGAATACCTAAGGCTCCGCCACTTAATACATAACAGGCATGCCATAGACAAACAGATATGGCCCAAACAAAAGAACATATCAAAGCTCCAAAAATAGAACTAAGCAATGAAGAGATAGCCAGTCTCACAGATGCAGAGTTCAAAACACTGGTAATCTGGATGCTCACAGAAATGGTTGAGTATGGTCTCAGAATACAGGAAAAAGTGAAGGCTATGCAAAGCGAAATAAAGAAAAATACACAGGGAACCAACAGTGAAGGGAAGAAAACTGGGACTCAAATCAACAATTTGGAGCAGAAAAAAGAAATAAACATTCAACCAGAACAGAATGAAGAAACGAGAATTCAAAAAAAATGAGGAGAGGCTGAGGAACCGCCGGGACAAATTTAAACGTTCCAACATCCGAATCATAGGGGCGCCAGAGGAGAAGAGGAAGAGCAAGACATTGAAAACTTATTTGAAAAAAAAATGAAGAAGTTCCCCAATCTGGCAAAGGAAATAGACTTCTAGGAAGTACAGGAAGCTCAGAGAGTCTCAATGAAGTTGGACCCAAGGAAGCACATACCAAGGCACATCATCATTACATTATGCAAGATTAAAGATAAGAAGAGAATCTTAAAAGCAGCAAGAGAAAAGGAGACAGTTACCTACAAAGGAGTTCCCATAAGACTCTCAGCTGATTTCTCAAAGGAAACCTTACAGGCAAAAAGAGGCTGGAAAGAAGTATTCAAAGTCATGAAAGACAAGGACCTACATCCAAGATTACTCTATCTGGCAAAGCTATCATTTAGATTGGAAAGGCTTCCCAATAAAGTGCTTCCCAGGTAAGGTAAAGTTAAAGGAGTTCATCATCACCAAAGGCTTATTACATGAAATGTTAAAGGGACCTATCTAAGAAAAAGATCAAAACTTTGAACAGTAAAATGACAACAAACTCACAACTATCAACAATCAAACCTAAAAACAAAAACAAACTAAGCAAACAACTAGAACAGGAACAGAATCACAGAAATGGAGATCACATGGAGGGCTATCAGTAGGGTAGGGGAGGGTGGAGAATGGGGGAAAAGGTACAGGGAATAAGAAGCATAATTGGTAGGTACAAAATAGACAGGGGGAGGTTAAGAATAGTATAGGGAATGGAGAAACCAAAGAACTTATATGTCTGACCCATGGACGTGAACTAAGGGAGGGGGATGCTGATGGGAAGGGGTTGCAGTGTGGAGGGGAATAACGGGGTGAGAAAAAATGGGACAACTGTAATAGTATAATCAATAAAATATGCTTTAAATAAAGGTTTGCCAATTTTCTTATTCTTTTCAAAGAAATAATTTTTGATTTTGTTAATTTTCTCCATTTTAAAATTCTTTATTTCATTACTTTCTGTTCTAATCCCTATTGTTTTCTTTCTTCTGCTTGCTTTTGGTTTTTTTTGTTCTTTATGTACTAGGGTCTTATGGAGAAATAGTTGCTCTATTCATTATTGAAAGTGGAGTAACCAAGTCTCCAACTATTAATGTAGAATTGTCTACTTATCCCTTCATTTCTGTCCATTTTTGCCTCATGGATTTTTGGAGGTTTTGTTGTTAACTGTATAAATGTTTATACTTGTTATATCTCCTTGAAGAATTGACATTGTAATCATTATAATATGTCCTTCATTATCTCTAGTAACTTCTTTTTAAATTTTAAAGTTTATTTTGTCTGTTATTAGTATAGCCATTTCAACCCTGCTTTGCTTGTTGCTTGCATTGTATATATTTTCCATCTTTTTATTTTAACCTATTTGCACCTTAGAATCTAAAGTGTCTCCTATAGACATCATATAGTTGGATCTTTTTTTTTTTCAGTCTGATATCTCTGTCTTTTGATTTTGTCATTTAATTCATTCACATTGAATATTATTATTTTTATAATCGGACTTATGTCTTCCATTTTACTCTTGACTCTCTTTATACCTCAGCATTCTCTTAAGCTGCCTGTATCATTTGATGTCACACTAAGCTGTTAGGCCTCACCAGTTACCAGCCCATTTCTCTCTTGTTTTTGATAATGCCTGGTGTATAACTGCTCCACAGTCTGATCCATTTAAATTCAAGCAAGAGTAGTTTTTGAGACCAGTCTTTGAGGTTTTTTTGACCCACAAGCGCTTTTCCTGGCTATTTCCCTGGGTTTTTTTGGGTAACTAGCTGGCCTGTGACTTAGCCTGTTAGGAGCTCCCAGCCTCCTTTTTATTATCTACCATTAACATGCCCGTTGTTTTTGAGAGCACCCTTGGGCTTGAACTTCCCCACACTCTCTTTACAATAAAGTCAATTCTTCAGGGGAGAGATTTGGAGCCTTATGTTCATTGGGATCATCTGTCCCCCTGAGCAAAATCTCTGAGCCGTTCTTTGGGGACTGGGCAGTGGGTGGTATCTTCCGATCTTCTTGGTTTGCTTCTCCTGATATGGAGCCCCCATCCTAAAAGTGACCTGGAGGGAACGATGGTTGGGTCCCTAGTACTGATCTACCACAGAGGTGGGGGGAGGGGGCTCAGTGGAGGAAGGGAAACCCAACCTCTCAGCTGCTTTTACCCGGAAATTTTGGCTGGTGTCCTGCCCCTCCCAGTGATGTACCGAAGCCCTTAACTGGGAAGTAGAGGGAGCTCATCTTTTGGGTAGACCCATTCAGAGTGGGGTTTTCCTTCAGCTGAGCTGGGGGAGGGAGAAAGCTGGCAGTCATGGCTCAAGAGCTAGGGACCCACTGTTCTTACCAAGAGTTAGTAGATTTTCTTGAATAAATGTTTCTTCATTTTCTGTATGTACTCAGGCAATTTCTAGAGACTTTAAATGTTTTTTAAAACGTATTTTTCATCAACTGTAATTGTTTCACTTGTCCTGAGGGTTCCTCACATGGTCATTCTGGAAGTGGGACCTATATAGCCTTTTCTTTTTAATACACTCAAAAGATGCTCTTTAATGTGAAAGAAACATTTGAGATTGGAGCCGTGCTTTAGAAAATTGAGATAAGCATGTAATCCTGCCAGTGAATGAAGAGGCGTGTGCAGTGGTCGGGAGACCAGCAGGAAACAGGTGGCTCTCACAAAAGATCATCTAAAGAGGATCCTTAAAGAAATGTGTGGGCAAGGTTAAGTCAACTGCCAAATGACAGTGGTGGGGGCAGCACCAGCTGGAAGTGGCGTCACTCCCTGCGTGGCCTGAAGGAGGGCAGGGAGAGGTTACCAGAAACTTATGTGAGCTGCAGTTCTCCATCCCACCAGATAGGAACAGTAGCCTGATATCAAGGATTGCAAGCGCTGCATAACTGAGCCTGGCAGGGAGAGGGGAAGAAGCAGTGGGAGGAAATTCACTTCCAGGAGTGCTCACTCCTCTCATGCTCTGATCTGCTGCCAATGCCTCTCTTTGGCCAAACCTAATGGAAGCCAGAGGGCAAGTGAGCTGGAGATACGTGATCCACAGAGTACAGTTTCCCAGGGAAGAAAATGGGGCAGATGGAGAGTGGATCTGCAGGCACGAATGAGAACGCCCAGTCCAGTGCTCTTCCCTTCATGTCAATGGCAATGTCTCGACCTGCAATATGCTCTGACGACTGGATGCTTTCGGAAAACAACGGAAAGAAGGCGCTGAATGAATGACATTGATCTGCTAATAATCTCACATCACCCAACACATGCCCTCACCAGAGTCCACAGTGCTCACCTTCATTTTCATCAGGATTCTCAGATTCAGTGCGTTAAGAAAGCCAAAGGCAACTTTCAATGACATTATAAGCCAAGGAAGTGGATGCAAAGATGTCAGCAGGATTTGTAGAGCTCTGGGAAACTAGCATGGGTGAAGCTTTGTGTTCGAGGAGTAGGCTGAACAGAGGAAAAGCTGCCTTTGTTCAGTAGATCATATCAGCTGGCAAATGTACTCTGGCAACTACATGCACTTAAAAGGCAGAGAAAAGAGAAAGTTCGTGAATGATATTAGTGGGAGTGCAATAATAATACTCTGCAATAAATCACCTGATGCCCCACCACTGGTGATACTGCCTGAGCAACAGCCCATAAAATAAGCTGGAATAACTAACACAGGCTGATGTATACATGTGTAAGCTGGCAAATAGGCAAATTGGTGCCTTCAGGTTGCTTGGAAAGCAACCCTTTGGCTTCAGGAAAGAAAAGCATCATCAGATTAGTGTGGCTTTATGTAGACATTTGCTAGTGTTCTGCCAGAAATCACTTCGAGTTCAAAGTTCCCACTTCCCCTTTTCACTCTTCCATCTTTTTTTCTTGACTATTGTTTTTCTCTTTACTCTCCTTCAAGTTTTTTTCTACTCCATGCTTCTACTGCCTCAACAAGGATGTTGTTAGCTCCTTCTCTTTCCCATGATCCATGACACCTTATCCTGGTGTCTGGAGATTCTCCCCTGGCCCCCACACATTTGCCAACACTACTTTCCACCTGGTGCAGAAGGGTCCTCTTTGGGTAAAGGAACACCCCACTCGCCTTTTTTTTTCTTTTTTTGGTCCAAAGTAATGCTGTTGGCCCTATCTCCATGCATTCCGCATCCTCCTCTGGGCTGGTTTCAGGCTAACAGCAGTTTTAAGTAAGGCACAGTTTTTCTTTTTTCAGAAAGTCAGGGAGGAAGGGGAAGGGGAGAAAGGATTAAATGCAATGGCAATAAGGGATTTGGAGCCTTCGGGCCCCAGGTAGCAAATTATATTTTAACATCTGTGGCTGAAACTGAACGATAAAACTTGGGGAAGATTGGAAATGCTTTGTTTTACAACACAGAGATAACACAACCTGACTATTCTTAAGGGAAAAAAAAATTATTCTGACACTTTAACATGGGAAGGAAGACTTTGTTCAGGACTATTGCTATTGGCGTCAAGACTGTCGCAATAGAAGAGAGAGATTGGGTTCAGCTCTGAATATAGCAGACAGCTGGGGATTTGTAGCCAATAAGAAGAATGGGTATGGGGCATCAGTGGATAGAAAATTGCTAAGAGAGACACCAAGCATAGGAGGATTCTTGTGGAAAGCAGGCCAGGGTGATCAGATGTCAACGGGGAGGGGGGAATGAGGAATTTGAGTGCATAAATTGACTTAACCTGACACTTGCTAAAGTATCAGGTAGGTAGGGGTAGGTAGGCTAAAGATAAGGCCCAACGACAAGTCCTACTTGAAAAGAGGGCTCAGAGGAGCCTTTGTCACTGTCCATTACAATGTCAACTTGCAAAGCTTAACTTGAACTTGCAGGCTTGTCCTTGTGTCAGTGACTATACTGACCCAGTACACAAATACACATAGTCTTCAGTGAAAGAAAGCAAGTACTGAGGGGAAATCCGCCTCCCGCTGATGAAGCAAGCTAACTTGTAGGAACTTCTAGTTTCAACCAGCTCTATTCAGCCCCTTGCCCTTGCTTTGCTGGAAGCAAGTGCATTATTGTATTATAAGCTGTGGGATTTTGATGCGTGTACTGTGTGATATCAAAATCATGAAAAAGGGTTCTAAGGGATATAGTAAAATCTTTGGAGATGCATGCTAGGTGACATAGAAAGCAAGCTGGAGTTTTTCTTATAAACAGAAACGCATCGGTATGGTGTGACTTACGTTTCCCCTACATGGTCGGGGGTTAAGCCAAACACAGTGGACATAAAGGAGGAGAGCTCCCATTCTGAACTCTTTTGCTGCTCAATCAAGACCCAAGTCACAGTCTCCACTGATCAGAGATGAAAAGTCTTGGCTTCAGCGGGAAGAGATGAGAATGCACATGTTATGTCTGAAAACTGATCTTCCTTCAGTTACCTTTCTAAAGTCATAGTGCACTTAAAGAAAGTAATTTCAAAGGCAAAGCTTGTATTGATAAAATAATTTTCATTTGAGCATTTGACTTTTTAGGCAGTTAGGTAAATTTATAGAAAAAAGAAAGGAGGAAAGAAAAAAAATGGAATTATATAATCACTTCAACAAACCTGGCTTTATTTTTTTAGTGAAAAAAATGCCAATTGTATTATAATTATATTGGTATGATGAAAATGCTCATTCTAAATCACTAAAATTAGCTTTAAGGGACCCTACTTAGCAATTTTAGAGAAGTACTCCCTATTTTTATAGACTTATGTCATCAGAATTAGCAGGAACCTTAGATATCATCTATTCCACCTCTCTCATTTTCAAATGAATGAATTGAAAACCAAGAAAAAAGATTCTAAATGAGCTTTTGGTAAGAAGTACTGACCATATAGGTTTTTTTTTAAAATTGTTTTGTTTTGTTCATGCTCTGTAAATTCTGATGCTCGTATTGACATTCAATATAGCTTTGTTTTTTACTGCAGTGATTTCTACTAACACAACTGAGAAGCATTTTAGTTTAGAAAAAATGCCTACTTTGGCACAAAAAGACCAGAAATAGTACAGCAAAGAACGAATTCCAGGAGATTTGAGATTGGGTTTCCACAATGAATTTCATCAAGAACCATTTCACATCCCTTGATTATAATTTTTAATTTCTTTTCTATAATGAGATGCTTGAATTTAATTATAAAAATAGCTTTTATAAGCATAAGAAAAGAGGCACTTAAACCATCCCATTTCACCTCAGACTGGATCTCCAGGCACATTAACAAGTGAATCATTTTTCTTCGGAGATGAGCAGAATGTGGGGTATGGTGAAATGTACAGGGGTGACTGCTGTGACACTGTGGCTATGAACTTTATTTTAAGGAATGGTTTATGATATTCTATTGGGACTTCTCCATGGGTGAGCATAAACCCCGAACTCAAAGGAGAGTCTGTTTATCGTTGATTCCTGTAAAGAGGCTGTGGAAGAGACTTATCTAGAAATTGCTGTAGTTGCGAGAAAAAAGAACACTGTTGTGGTCTCAGCAAATATAAACTTCACCCAAGGCACAGGAGCAGCAGATGTGAAAACATCAGAGAAAACAGGAAGTCTTGAGAGGCTGGGAACTGATTAGCCGATATCTGTCTTTCAGGAGAGTTTGGGGTAAATAAAAAGACTTTAGCTTCACAGAATCACCATTCCCTCAGAGCCTCTGTTACTCAGAAATGACTCTGGAGTCAGCGAGGACTCCAGACCTTCTGGGGTTATCACGCTTTTCCCTGAGAACCTCTGACTGGGGGGATGGGCAATGCAGTTAATATGACAGTGAGACAAAAAGCAAAATCTCACTTGTGATGGGTTCAGTTACTTACTACCTCAGGTGGAAGTAAGTGGTGGGCAGCCTAGGAGTAACTGCTTGGGTTGGACCGCTTCATGGTAGCTGTGGGAACTGGGGAAAGTTGCTTAAGCCTACACAGGGTCAGCTTCCTTGTGTGTTATAAGAATTCCATGACCTTACAGGATTGGGATGAAAATGAACTGAGCTGGTGCATACAAAGCGCTCAGCACAGCAGCGCCAAGGGCTTGGATAGGCCAATGTCTTCCAAATAACGTTTCCGAGCACTCAACTTTAGAACGGCCAGACCGCCTGACTTGAATCCACTAATCCACTCAACATGCTTGTGGTGCACATCTTCTCCTACTCAGAGATCTCTGCTGGTAGATAAAGCTATGGATTGCTTAGAAGAAAGGAGAAAACACTTGTGGCTCTTGTTGGCATCTGGGCTGGTATTAACTGTAGAAATATCTCCATGACAAGTTAAATGACTCTTCTACAGATGCTGAAGACTCATGATTACAGTGCAAATGTTTCAAATCTTTCTTTGGAAGACAGCTAAATGCCTCGCTGTGGTTTTACATCCCACAGAATCAGGAAAAACAATAAACAAAAAACTAGAAACAAAACAATGAAACCAGGCTGAGCCATCTTGAGGAGGCAGCTCTGCTTCCAGCTCCCAGGCCCTGCAAGGCGAATTGTTTAAATCTCTTTGCTGCAGGAAATTAGGCAAAGCTATAGGGGTAGAAACTGAAAAGAGCAGCTTTTAACTAAGGAACTTTCTTCCTGGAAATGTGTGTATTTAAGCTGCCTGGCAGAGCTGCCTCTACCCCAGGGCAGCCTGGGAAATCTCCGTGGTGTTGGGGAAATAAACTTTGCTTCTTCCTATTCCTGGGGGATCGCCACTGGGGTGTGAGGCTCCACTTGTATTTGCAAACACCAGGCTAGGGCAGTCATTCCTTTTTAATAATCATGAGGCAAGTCTAGTTTTTCTACCTTTTGTATCTTGCTTTAAATAAGTTCTCAGATAGGAGATTACCAGAAGTGTCAAAGAAAATGACTGTTACTGTATCTCAGTCTATACTGCTGTCAGCAATGCAGGGAGAATGGTTACTCTAGAGCAGGGGAGACTGCCCAGCGCGCCTCTTCTGTTTCTGGGAGGTTGCGTACTTTGTAGAAAGAGGAGATCCTTTGAAGTCGGACAGACATGACAGTTCAAATCCTGACCCTGCTGCTCGCTAACTGAGTGACCTAGGGGATGTTTCTGCATCTGTAAAGGATGGTGACACTTTATGTCATAAGGTAATGACATCTCTGTGAGGATGAGATGAGATAACACATGCAAAGCATCCTATGTAAAAGAGATGCTCAATAGTCATTTTGGGGGGCGGGGGGGCAGTTGAGAAGCACTCCAAAGCCCAGGTGATGCATAAGGTGAAGGAAGCCATGCGGTGTGAACCGAGCCCATGGATCATTTATCTTGGTGTGGCCACCAAGTGCCCAGGCAAGATGCAGTTGAGACTCCTTGGTTACCTTTAGCTGGAATGCACCTTCCCAGTTAGCCCTGACTTCAGAAATGTATTTTTGGCATAAGAGTTCAGTCTTGGGAACATAGAAAGTTAAGGGCTGACTTGAGGATTCTCTTGACCATTGCAGTCTTGCATTCTAGCAGCCTCTGGAGTTTGAGAACTTTCAAGGGTCTTAGAATAAGTCTCTAACATTTTTTCCCCCCTGCAAACCGAAAGATGAGTCAGGGATCCTAGAAGGTGCCTCAGGGAGAGCCACACTGCTATTCGACTTATTAAATTAACTCAACGCGGAGGCCATTGGACTACGGTGGCCCTAATGCCATGAGGGGCTATGTAAGCAAACCAAAACCTAAGCCTGCAAATGCCTCAAGTTATGAAATCTAAACCGGATAGCCAATCACAAGCAACCCACTAAGCTTTAAGCTATAGCTAATCAAATAATGTTCTTATTTTGTATGACTCTTTCCCCTGGCTCCTGTGGATGGGGTGCTCCTAACCACACTTGGTTTGGTGCTGTCCTATTAAAATCAATTTTTGCTCAAATAAATTCTTAAAATTTTTAGTATGCCTCAGTTCATCTTTTAGCAGGCTGAACATCAACCCCCGACGGTTTTTGGAATTGGGACCTGTGACATGAAGAGTGCTTTTGATTCCTGGAAGATTAAAGTGATTGTCCATTTCTTATTCCCAGACACCACCTCTGGATCTTAGCAGGAATCTGAGATGAGCAGCCAGGGCCAGTTTGCAGCAGTGGGGAGTGGCTGTGGAGTGGGGCTTTATGTTGCTAGGTGGATTCATTTTCTTTACCAGACTTACAGAAAATTCTGTAGAAGCAGCTCAGTAAGACAATGTTCATGCTCTCAAAAAGATTTCATTCTTTATCTCAGATGCCACCACCTTAAAAATAAACACACATGTCTCCTAATTTCCACCCTAGGTGAACCTCTGGAAACGTGAGTGAGCTCTGGCTGCAGGGGTTGGCTTTTACTAGATCACGTCTCTCTGAATACATTTTCTTCATGGGCAAATGAACTAGGTTGTTAGGGATTCTCAAGTTTACTGCCCTTCAGTGTCATCTGGAGGTGCTTTTTAAACACATAGGCTTGGGTTCCTGGGACCCACTCCACACCTATTTATCTGACCCAGGGTGGAGCTCACTTTGGTCAAGGGATGCTGCTGTACATTCAGGTGGAGAACCACAGAGCCGGGTGAACTCCGAGCCCAGGCTCCTTTAGAAATCCCAACATGGAGCAGGAGAAAGAAAACGCCCTTTTCATGCACACAATGTTTTCATCTTAGGGTGTGAACTTGAGGAGCTTTATTCTAGTTTTCTCTAGAAGCCTTCAGATTGCTGAGAGCAATGCAATGTTGTCGGTCTCCAGTTCAATTCCTGGTCAGGGCACATGTCTGAGTTGCAGGCTTGTTCTGTGTGTGTTAGAGGCAACCAATCGATGTTTCTCTCACATACTGATGTTTCTCTCACTCTCTCCACTCCCCCGCAAAAGATAAAATAGTTTTAAAAAGACCCTGTAAGTATTAAATGGGGGGTCTGTCTGGGAATGGGCAAATTTCAAACTTGTATCCCACTTATCACTCCATTCCACTCCAGTCCTAAGGGAAGAGACAGACACACAGACACACAAACAGAAGAGTGTGATCAAAGCACTGCACATTGAACAGGATGTGCCAGTAGCTTCAAGCCAGGCCTCTCTGTGAGCATCAGACATTTGCAGGATTTTGGTGGTCACCATCTTCTCTGATTGATACTTGAGGCTGACACCCAAGATCTTGGCTTCATTCATTTATTCAACATTTATTTAATAAATATTTATTAAATAAATGTGCATTTGCCCTTGGGAACACTGCTAGAACGACGACTGATAAAATCTGAGAGAGGACACTGGCAGCACAACTGTATAAAAAGAAAAAAAATGCCACTTAGCATTGAAGTCTTGAAAATAGCAAATTTATTTTAATCCTAAATAGGCATCAAAAGGATTCTGATGGATGCATAATTTATGCAAATGTATGCAAATCCAGGTACCAACTGCACATAAGAGGATTGGGTGGCATTTGTAAAGACCAGTCACATTCTAAGTCTGTCACCTGCCAGCCTGCTTCTCCCTGGAGTCAGTTTCAGACCAGGTGGCAGGAATTAGAAGCAGAAAAATCTCCTTCCTTGAACTTTCACCTTCAAGTCGAATTTAAGCATCTGTGAGCTTTGAAGTGGTGGGACTGCTTCAGTTGGCATTCAAGAGCTCTCTTAGGAATTGTGGCAGGACACTGATTCTGGAAACAATAATACCTCCCCATGCAAACTTTGCGAGGCTCTTGCCTGGGCTGCTGAAGGAGTGTCTGCAAGATGCTTTGAATTTCTTAGAATGAGACAGGTTTACGTGTTGCTAGAAAAACAGCGAAACAGAATGCCTCACAAAATAAGAGACAATATTTCTTCTAAGGAGACTAATTACAAGCATGTCTCTGCACACACACGCACACTGTCACCTTAAAAGGGAGCTAGTGAATTCCAGCTATTTCTCCAGCGAACCCCACCTCTGCCTCACTCAGGGCCAGCAGCTGGTCACACGCAGTGCTGACTATAGCTCCCTCCTCAGTGAGAGTGCTCCCTCTAGACCACTGAGTCAGCATCATTATCCAAATAAACATCTGCTATATTTTGTTGTTAGTAATGAGAATGACTAGCTGGGATCACTAAGGATGGGCTTAGCACATACCATCCAAATGGAAAATTTGAGAAAAGTGGAAGCTTTAGAAAAGCTGCAATTGTGTTCCCTTATTACTCTCAAAAACAAGATTCTGCCTTATATTAAGTTCATTCTGTTTTGTTAGAACGCCCAGGACATCAGCCCTATGATTTACAGAGTCCAGGGTATTAGAAAGCATTGCTGGATAGAGGAGGGGGTTTAGGTGCTCGAGCCAAGGTCTTCTGAAGGTCTTTCAAGGCCTCTTATGAGTTCACAGAGTGCAAGCTCCCATCTGATGGTCTTGGGGCTGATAAGGGGTGCTAGGGTACAGTTGCTTGTCTTGGAGATCTGGGAAGGAAGGCTTCCTCGGCAGATCGGGGCGGAGGTCTCCCACAGGCAGGGTGCTTGTCGTGCTGCCTGCTGGGAGGGAAGGTTACCAGGACAGAGTACACATGCTCAGGGCTGTGCCTCACTGGGCCTGGCATCACCTGAAAGTTGGTTCTCACTAAGTCTACACGGGAACCTCCCCCATAGGGGGATCCTGTGGTGTTAGGTCTGAGCATACGCTGACATGTCCGTGGGGATAATGAATTGCAGTACTGATGGAAAGCAGAACCATTTCTGCATTTTCTATTGTGACCACCAAGCTGAAAGCATTCTGTGTGTCCTAGAAGTAAATGGGGCTTTATTAAATCCTGGAGCAATTTCTGAAGTGAGTTCTCTCAGGTCCACAAGCTTGGTGCTGGAAGACTGACCCTGGGATAGCTCTTCTCTGAAAAAATGAGCTAATTGACATTTCCTGAACAAAAAATGAACACATGTTGTAACAGGCAAGGTTCTCAGCTCAGTAGTAAATAGATGCGACAGCAAACTCAGGCGAGCTTAGGGAACAATGAGAATTATGGAAAATAAAAAGAATGGACTCGGGGTAGGAGTTCTCTGTTCATCAGTTTCCTCGTCTAGACAACAGGGCAGATATGGGTGGGAGGAAATAAGTACTCATTGCCTTTGGGCTTTTTCTCAAGTTTCCCTTTGGAAGAGTACTTGGCTTTCCTTCATTCTTCGGGAATCCCTATGCCTCTTCCAGGCTTTGTTTTATAAGAGTATAATGTCCGGAAGAGACAAATGTCTTCATTTCCTATACTGTTGGTGTTTGACCTTGAATGGGAATAGAGTGCAAATCGCCTGTTCCAGTTGCGGACTGAATGCCGTAAAGTATGTGCAGTCATTAAGTGCTCCACCAAATTTTAAAGATAATGCATTTTTCATGTCAGTTTTATACTCAAAATTTATGTCAACTAGTTACAAATGGGCTTCACTTTCAAATCCTCTGAGGTCTAGCCAGAGCTGATGAAAAGTCAAAAATGGTAATGAAAGACCAAAACACCTCCATACAGCTTCCTTAATTCTCTGTCTATGTTTACTCCAAGTCTATTTGGACTAAATAGATGGATCCATTTAGTGCATTCCGAGTCTCTCCCTGGGAGAAGCAGTATATTGGTTAGAGACGCCTTTGCCTGCAAGGAAAATAATCTAAAAGTGGGTTAAGCAAATAGGAATTCATTTTTTTTTTTTTATGTCATCAAAAGTCTGAAGGTAACAGTTTTCTGATTGCTTTATTAGCTTAATGTTGCCAGGGCTCGTGTTTCTGTAATTTTCTTGGCCTTTCCCTCATGGTCGCAAGATGGGTGCTACAGCTCCAGGCATCAGGTTCTCTGTTTACCAAGAGCAAGTTGATGAGTCTGATGACTTTAAGATATGGCCTCCAATTTTTCGACACACCTCCCGTTGAGAAGTGCGGTCTGTACTCCCTATCTGAGTGAGCGTGAGACCGCGTAGATGACTTTTAAGGCGAGATCATAATGCGGAACACATACTCTCTGGATGCCCTTCTTGGGACTCTTCCTCTTGGAATTCCCCCTTTCAAAATCCAGATGCCATTGTGTGAGAAGGTCAAGCCATGTGGAAAGCCCAGTGTAGGTGGTTTGGTTGGCAGTCCCGGCTGAGCCATCCCAGCCCATGAGGCAGCGATGGAAGGGAAGAAGCTCCAGATGATTCCAGCCCCTCATTTTTTTAAACATCCCAGCATAAGACTCCAGACTTTGTGGGGGAAAGACAAGCCATTCCTACCATAGCCTGTACAAATCCCTGACCCAGAGAATAAATTTGTGAGCAAAATGAAGTGGTGGTTGCTTTCCACCACTAAGTTGGAGATGGTTTGTTAGGCAGGGTGGGTGTTCAGAACAAGGAGAAAGGGCAGTGCCAAGTACATCTTAGTCCCTGACCAAGAATGTAAGAATGTTCCCAGCAGGCCCCCAGCAGAATTCCTTCCATAGCTTATTAGTCATGACATGACCACACCTACCTGCAAGGGAAGCTGGAAAAATAAGAAACACTTTTGGTTAAAGGTGATCTGTTTCTGGGGGCAGATGACATACAACAGAAGTGCTAATTAGCAAGGAGGAGTGGGGAGAATGGATATTGGGTAAGTAAGTAACAGAGTCTGCCACAGCAGCACAGCAAAATTCGTATTTTGAAGCACATCATATGAGAGTAAATAGTATAGGTGCCATTTAAAGAAGACTAATTAAATACTCACATACCCACAACCTAGATAAAGAAATGGAAATCACCAACACATCCAAACCCCTGTTTGAATCCTTCTCTGACTTTACAAACCCCTCCTTTGCTTTTCCTCAGCATTTTAATGCAAGAACATATATTATTTTGTTTTGTATGTTTATATATAGAATATAAATTACATATATAAAATATATAATATATATAAATATATATATAAATATGCAAAACAAAATACAAAATACATGTATATAAAATATTCGCCTGGAACAGGCATTTTTTTCTATCTAACATTATGTTCCAGAGGTTAGTCCACGTTGATGTGTGGACCTGCAGTTCATTCATTTTCATTACTGCATTGTATTGCATTGCATGAATATATCACAGTTAGTTTGTTCATTTTCTTGTCAATGAAAAGTTGAATGAAACATTTTTGCTATTTTGATTTATTATTCTGTTATGAGTATTCTTATAAATGTCTCCTGGTACAGGCATAGCTTTAGGAAACATATTAATACTTGGGAATGAAATCGCCTGACTGAAGGGTATGTACAGGGTCTGGCACAAATAACGCCCCCTTTTTATGAGCTGGTAATCTATACCGAATCTTTTATTACAAATCATAAGCACATAATTCTGCAATATGACAAGCATGCCCTATGTGCTTTTAGTATTTACTGTGCATAACTCACAAAAGAGCAGCATTTATAATACACAGTGAATCCCTACAAATGAACAAGAACTAGTCAAATGGTCCAATAGAAAAATGGGCAAAAGTTCTGAACAGACACCTCACTAAGTAGCAAGCACATAGGGTGTGCTTCCTATGACATCCTAGATGAAATGTTCACACTTCTGTCCATCTCGTGTGAGACAGCCACGTGCCCTACCAACCACCCCCAATGGCGTTACTTCTGCTGGACCCTGTGCATTCTCAACTTTTCTAGGTGATGCCGAAATGTTTCTCAAAGTGTCTTTATCAGTTTGCACTACCTCTAACACTGTGTACTCATTCTGGCGGTAGGACAAGCCTTGATAAATGTTGCCAATGATGGGTATGAAAGGTATCTTCTTGTAGTTTAAATTTGTATTTCTCTGATTACAAATAAAGTCAAATGTCTTTTACATACTGACAGTCATTTGTGCTTCCTACTTAGTGAGGTGTCTGCTCAGAACTTTTGCCCATTTTTCTATTGAATCATTTGACTTGTTCATTCATAGGAATTCACTGTGTATTATAAATGCTGCTCTTTTGTGAGTTATGCACAGTTTACTGTGCATTTACCATCTACCTGTTTGTAGCTTGTCTTTTTAGTTTTATTTTTAGTTGCTTTTGATAAGCAAAAGGGTTTTTTTGGTTGTTTGTTTTTTAAATTTCTATAGTATCTTTTCATTGAAAAATTACTGGTAACTTGGGGAATTTCAGGTTCATGGTTAGCCTGGGATTTGGAGATCTGTACCAGAGCTTGACTCAGTGTCTCTGCCTAACTCTGCTCTGGAGTTCCCTACCTGTAGCTCCAGACCAACCGTGGTAAACCCGTGTTGCTCGGTGTATTTCCATGTTGAAGCCAAGCTGATGATGAGGCAATTGACTGAATCATGATCTCACCAACCTGGGTCTAAGATCTAGGAGTAAACACAACTCAGGACTAAGTCAGCTTCCGCACCTGGACAGAGATTAGGCTAGCAGGTTCCCTGAGCCCCTTTCCAACCACCACATCACAACCCAGTTTGGAAGCCATGGTGAACAGAGAGAATTACACTTCCCCGCACCCTTGCTCTGAAGGTGCACTCCCATTCTTCATGCCAGAGATTGGGTACCCTGGAGAAGGAAGAATTATTCCTTTTCAGATTCCTCTTCTGAATCCATCTGATGTCTGATTCCATCTGATGTCTGGTCCCATCACCACAACCAGCCTCATCTGTCTCCCTAGTTTATGTACCCAAAATGGGCTGAAATCACAATTGTGAAGTAGTTAAAGTTGGTCATTGGTTTATGGTAACACCTTCCACTCCCAGGTGGTCACTTAACAGCTGTGAGACATAGTTACCTCTGTGTGGCAGAGACAATGTGATGAGAGTACCATATCATTTCCTGTTCTTGGCCACACAGGAAGACTGCATTCTCCAGCTTATCTCGCAGATTTGGTGGGACCGTGTGTCTGTGTTTGGCCAATAGAACTGGGTCAGAAGTGATATAGCCCACTTCAAGGCCTGGCCCATAAGTACATCTTATGTGATCCTCCAGCTGTCTCTCTTCCACAAGAGCAGAAGCATAATATTTCAGATACCATAGCAAAAGCAGCATCCTGAGTCCCTGAGTCATCCTTAGAGGAAAGCAGCAAAGGGTACTTACTCAACCTGCCACTTTAGTCTGAGATAAACCTTGTTGTTTTGGGCTACAGGGATTAAAGGATTTATTCGTTACTACAACATTGCTTAATTTACGCTGATTGATACTCATATACCTTCTCAATAGGTGCTGCAACAGAAATTTAATACGGAGGAAAATAAAATGAAAGAGGGGAGTGGTAGGGAAAGCACTACCCCTTCAAATTAAAATCAGTTTGGTTTTTACAGCAGTGTCAGGCTCAATCGCCCTGGTGACTCAGGCAAACTTTGCCTGTAACTCTGAGCACAGTCTCCCCTAACTTGCTCCATTCCTCTCGCTTCACAGTCAATACATTTCCTTATTTTATAGCAACTAAGCCACAGTTAGTGTCCTCTAGGCAAAGAATCATGTAATATAAGCCCTTAGCCCCACCCCCCAATATTCGCTTTTATTTCAGGAATGTTAACTACTACAACAGAGAAGTAGTCCAACATTGTCTTTCTAACAGTGAAAATTATAATTTTTTAAACAAGGGAAATCTTCAGGCAAACATTATAATGAACTTGAACGAATGTATCTTGGGCAGTTCCAGGCTGAGTTACTAAGTTGTTAGATAGTCTTTGCTTCACTAATGCCTTTTTCCATTTTCTCTAAACACTGGCCTGTTTCTCCACTACACTTCTGGGGCATGAGAAATATTTTTATGCCTCTTTCTGCTAAATCATACATATTATGTTTAAAATATCCCACTGAAATGGAGTTTAGTGTTATAGACTAGGAAGTTTAAATTCACATGACTATAGAGAACTCAAGGGTCACAGACAGGAGAAAAGTGTGGCAGGTGGAGACAAGAGGAGTGGTGTGAACTACGGCCAACTTATAAGTGTGTATCCTTTACTAATTTGTGCCATGGGGAATGTTAGGTCTAGAGTTTTTAATTTTTAAATCTAAGTCAGAAATTTACATTTTAGGTTAAATTTCCTAATTGTTAAATCGTGGGATGTTCTTCAAATGGGTCTCAAGTTTTCCTAATCTAGTCCAACTTTCCTGTGGAGATTTTGTGACCTCCACTAAATTATGTGACTGGTAAGTAAGCAAAAAAGACAAAAATTCAACTCATCTAGCTCCCTGTTATAGGCACATACTAGGTTTTCATATCAGTAATCTTTCAGTTGAGTCTTGATTGACTCATAAAAAGTTACTCAACTATTTAAGAGTCAAAGTAGCTACTATATTTGCTTCTTTTTTTTTTTTCTGGCAGAAGTTTTCAGGGATCTCTTTCATGCACAAGTAAGTTAATTAAAGCTTGAGGATTAAAATCTGCACAATACCAGCTTTATACCTAGACACGAGAAGATTCATAGTTGTCATTCTTTCTACCAAGTTAGAATCCTGCTATGCAGGTGGTACAAACAATTCTCTGATAATTGGGGCTATCGACTTGACATTTATTCGTTTTAAATTAAGTGTTAGGCCAAGAAAATGTGAGGGAACAATTTTACTTGAAACTTGGAAGGTTGGTTCCAATTTTGCTTGAAATGTGGAAGGTGCATAGATCAACCCGAGCTCAATTTAAAAAAAAAAAAGTGAAATTTTGTAAGAGCAATAGTTATTCAGACCTCTGTCCTTTATGAAGATGTTCTTTGAATATCTTTGAATATTCTGTCAGAGAATTCAGATCAGGTATACACAAGAAGGGCAGAGAGAGAGAGCATTACAAAATGGGTGCCATTTGTGGAGTTCAGGAAGATGAGTCAGCAAGCACAGAAGATAGCTTTATATTAAAAAGCCTGCAGTATTCTTCTGACTACAATGTACACAGCAAGACATTCTTGAGCTTTGTGTTTATTCTCCGACTGTACATGTTTTATTAATCAGTCAGCGAGCCTCAGCTCTGCTCCCGGGGCAGGCACTCTGCCGTCCAGAACACAGCTGGACTTTCTCAGAGCATATGCAGACAAGCCAGGCAACCCTTTCTCTTTGCCCTCAGCAATATAGGAATGAGCTGGCAGGCTTGGCTTTTCTCACTGCTAAGGGACTATTTTCTAACTCTCTGCGTCTAGAATGTCTTTCCGTGGGCTTCTCTTGTACATTGCCAGAGCCCTTCTTTGCTAATCTCCTTTGAAAGACATTTCTTGCTCACTTGAGCCTATCTCTAGTCCTCCCTCTGCCAGCTACTATTCATTATTTAACTCCTCCTTGTATTTTGTTCTTTTCTATTCAACTTTGTGAAGAATATAGGAGGAAAGGTGTTGCTGTGTCCTCAGCATGTCATGTTTTGGCTTGCCCTGTTTCCTAGTGCCTAACACAATGCCTTGCATGTGGTAGGCAGTCAAAAAATTCATTCAATATAGGCGAATGAATGGACGGTTGAATGGGTGATTAAATGTTCATATGGAAGGCAAGGACTCCAGGCAACACACATCACAGAAATTAAAGAAGCAACTCTATGCAACAGGTCAGACGCTTAAGTGAGAATTTGCTGCTCTTTCCTTGTGATATTTTGTTCTTTGCACATTCATTCATTCGCTCCTCAATATTTCCTGAGTGTCTCTTTGCTTCATTCCCTGTGCACTCTAATGCGAAGACAGGCCCACGTAATGCGGTGTGATATGCGCTGTGAGGGAGGCAGCCAAGTGGGCTATGAGAGCACAGAGCTGTACGTAGACTTTAGGTGAATGGGGCTTTACTCTTATTTTGCTTACATCAGTTTAATGTCGGGATATCTGAGAGGTAGTATAGCCGATGGTTAAGCTTTTCATATAAATCCTTATATCTTTCTCTTCTTCCCTTGTAGCACCACCCCCATTCCTTAGGAATGAAAACTTTTCCCTTCCCATTCAGGGAGAGGAAATAGGTTGCTATATTTCTAAATGCGAAGCTCTCTCTGCATTCTGGGTTACGGATTTGCAGGGTGCTAATGGTTTCGCTCTAGGCTAGTGGGATCCTAAACCCTCCCTAATGGAACACCTATCAGGGGTTTAATCTTAAGGGATAAAGAGAACAAGGGAGGAGAGCCCAGGGCCAGCAGGGAAGGCACTGGATCAGAGGGGCCTGTTGCCTAAATAAAGTTCAAGTCCTGATTCTAGAAACTTGTCCAAAAGTGAGTCTGCTGCCAGGCTAGACTCCCCCCGGAATTAGGGAGACCCTGCTGTGAGAGGCACTGTTTGAGCACCTGAGAGATATGCTAAACCTGAGACCTCCCCAGCTGACCTTCTGGTCTTCATGTGCGAGAGAACTTCACTGCCTGCACCAGGGCTCCCTCCGGTTGACCATGCAGCCAGTGGCTGAGTGGTTAAATGGCAGGCCTGCTTCACACCATGTCATCAGGAGCCCTCAACGGACATCTCCCTGTGATGCTCAGAACACCTATAAACCTAAGAGTACCTCTGGCCACCTCCAGGGAGGACCACCCATGCATATGTTTTGGGATCAAAGGGAACTCCAAGTGACCCCAATGTGGGAGAGTGGGAAGGGGGCAACCCCATTTTGGGATGTTAAAATTCCAAAGCTTGTGTTTGAATCCTGCCTTCCCCACTTAGTAGCTGTACAAATTTAATCTTGGGCAAGTTAGCTACATTCCCTGAATCTTAATTCTTTTGTCTATAAATTGAGGTTTCAGTATCTATTACATTTAGCAATTGGAAGGGTTCAATAAGCATTTACATGTGAATCAATTGTCACCGTACCTGACACACAGAGATAGGGGAACTCAAGAGTTAAAGGTTTTACCTTTAGTTATAAAGGATAGACTTAAATGATTAAGCATGTGGAAAGCTGTTGTTCCAGGAACTGGATTATATGAGCTATGTGACTCCAGGAGGTTGACAAGCAATTCACTCTTGTGCCCCAGAGGTTCTGTAAGTGATGGAGATGGCATCTGAGCCACTGAGTGGCAAGGAGGGAACATCTGTGAGGCAGATAAAAAACTATGTATCAGTAGATAAAGAAATACTAGGAAAATTGTGGCAGACTGCAACTCTTAACTGATAAACCTTTTCCCAAACTCCTTATCTATCCTTTCTTCTCCTTATGAAAAGGTCATCTTAAGATGAGATGTTAAGACAGTTTTTAGGGTACATAACCTGCTGTCTTCTCAGGTCTCTGGCATTTAAATAAAATGCCCATAAAGATTCAATCCTTGTCTCTACTTATTGGTTCTGGTAGTGACAGGCTGCATGAATGCCGACTTTTCCTGTTTCAATAGTATATGCTCAAAGTATAGATTGTTAGAGTTGTATTTTTTTGTTGTTGTTGTCGCTCATATTATTATGAGCAGGAAAGACTCAAATAATATTTTAGGGATATCTGGGTCTCTCCCGAGTCTGAAAAAAAGATTTGGACTCGGAGTTTCCATTTATCTACCCATTCCCAGCCCTTATTTGGGGACCTCATTTATTCTTCCTTATATCTCACTTTAAGATGGTCTGAGATTAGGGACTGATGGAAAAGTGTAGAATCTCTGTTTATTTCCCTTTTTCTTTTTCTTTGTGAAAACTAGGTGTCTTTCTTCAACTGGACCATGTATCCTAGAGTACGTTTTAAATAGAAACAAAAGGCTTTTGTCTTTCCCTATGTTTTTCCCCACCCTCTTTTGGCTGCTTCTCCCATCACTGACCATGTGATTGCATGTCACTGGCCATCCTGTGTATCTCTGCCTTTCTTCCCGCTTCCACCACTGGCCAGCAGAGCCTGCAGACTGGTCTGAGGGCAGGCAGCTCAGGCATCCTCATTGTAGAATTAGAAAAGACTTTTAAAGTGAGTGTAACAGGAAAGGAGAATCCTCTTACACTCACTTAGGTTCTCATTCAGAAGTGATTATTTCTTAATTTTTCAACTCAGGGACTCATATCGCTCTTTGGACCTTCTTGTCATTATGCTAGATTCAGTGAGCGCTATTGATTGTTTACTCTGGGCCTCGTGCTGTGCTGTCATGGGCAGTCGTACTCCCCTCCCCTCCCCACTTCCCCCAGTTGTCGTTCTCTCCTTTTTATTACTTGAGAAAACACCACAGAACTCCAGTTATTCAATTAACAGCACACAGGAAGAAGACACTGTACAGAATGTCTCTGACAGGCTGAAGAAGGATATTACTGTGAAGTGATTTTATATTTTTTACGGGGCCCTAGGATATTTCTTGTTTAGATTCCATGGTCACTTATTTTAACCTAACATGCTGTAAACTTCAATTTTTATAAACAATGACTGAAAAGTCAAAAGGAATTTTGATCTTACTGAATTGGTTGCCAATATGTGTCCAATAAAGTGACAGTGGGCATCTTATTCCCACACAGGGGCAGTGCGCTCAGTGGCTTTGGCGTGCCAGAAGCAGCTCTAGTTAATTTTCAGCTCTCATCGATCACACGCATGGAGTTGGATATGTGAAAAGCTGCAATAACTTTAACATGGAATCATCCTGGTAGATTACCAAAATGCATCATTCTTCCAAAAGCGGCTGGACAGCTTTCTTTCTGAGGGAACCAGGAACCCAGTACCAAGGCCAGAGAAGTAAAGAATTGGATATAAGTCAACTTTATACGGAGCACGAAACAGCTTCAAAGCCACCAACGACTTCATTTGAATAAAATGAGAACTTTAAAAACAAAGAGAGACAAAAATTAGACATGTTTAGGTAATATGTTGTTTGGTGGAAATAAATTTTGACTTGTAACTTAGAAGCTCATCAAGTCTGTTGCAGTTTTAGCTATAAAAATAGCTAGGAAGATAAAGCATTTTCTAATTGAAGACCAAAAATAATTATACATCTTCAGTGGGGAACTTTGACCTAGAAATTTTCATATCTATAAAGAAGCAAGTGTGTTCAGTAATAGTGAAATCAAGAGCAAATGATTTGGGATCCCAAGAGCTTGAATTTTTCCTTTAATTTTATTAAGTGTATTAGAGTGACATTGGTTAAGAAAATTATATAGGTTTCTAGTGCACGGTTCTATAATACATCATCTGTATATTGCACCAAGCCACAATTTTAACAGAATAAGCTCTCCAGTACCTGAAATATGGAAAAGGTAAAGAAAAAGTCTAGATAATGAGGGCCGGCCAGGGCAGGAATTGGGAAGTGTCCTAGTCCATTCAGGCATCTAAATCAGAATGCCATCGTGCGGGGAGCTTATAAACCAAAGAAATCATTTCTCATGGTTTTGGAGGCTGGATGTCCAATACCAAGGCACAGGAAGATTTGGTGTCTGTTGAAGATCTGCTTCCTGGTTCATTGATAGCCTCCTTGCCAAGTCTTCCCATGAGAGAAGGGATGAGGGATCACTCTGGGATTTTTTTTTTTTTTTTAATAAGGACACCTAATCATTTCCCACAGGCCTTATCTCCAAATACTATCACATTGGGTGTTAGAATTTAACATATGAATTTTGCATGGGGGATGCAAACCTTCAGCCTGTTGCAGAAGATATGGGTTAGTAATATAGATTGATCTAAAGATTTTACCAATTTACATACTGCTAAGCAAATTTCTTACAAATTCTTATCCTTCTTACATGTCTTCCAAAGTTTCCTTTTTCATGCCATGCCATTAAACGGGGTCTTTTTCTCCTCTTGTGCACTGACGGCATTTTTTTTTTTTACCTGGGGTCCCATAGCTGCCTTTCAACCCTACCTCAGCCCTCAGTTACCTTCCTCCTTTTCTTCCAGAGCCATTTAGCAATGCTCTAGTTTCACCCTCCAAATGGGCATGACCACATCTTTTACTGTGTGCAGATGACAGAGGGCCCTCTACCCTAAACCCTTTCCTTTTCTCTAATCTAATGTACTGGCACTTTGGGGCCACTTCTCTGAGTCACCGAAGTTGTTTCCTGTAAAGACCAGAGGTTTTCTCAAGAGTCAATTCTGCTTTTCCTGTGCCAACCTTCTCTTTGCAGTATATCCTCTCTTAAGTTAGCTTCTGACATCTTGAACGTACCAAGAGGGTCCTTGCTGCCTTGTACTTCCTGGTTTGTAAGTTGCTGGCATTGGCTACTGCTGCCCTTGGTGGGGCAACTGCTGTCCTAGAGTGTTACGGAAAAATGAAACGACTAGACACTGAGGGGTTTAGGAGCACGATCTTTATTTACGTGCACGGACCCAGAGGAGACAAACTCCAAATTCTGAGTCCAGAACAATAGCCCCGCATTCCCTTTATGCTGGGCTAAGTGGGGTAAGGGTCTTGGGAGGCGTGGTATAGATTTGGCACGAAAAGGGTTTACAGAGGTGAAAGAGAAGCATTTACATCATAAGTCAGGGCAATTAGCATTTCATCTTTGGTATCAGCCTTGATTTCCTCTACAAGAGAAGCAGCTCTCCAGCCCCCAGGCACCTCCACAGGACTTGTTAGAGAGACTGACTGAGTCTCAGGTTTTACTCAACACCTCCGCCTGAGGCACACAACATGGTGAACACAAATGGGTGCCTTGGTCCTGTGGTCCAGATCCAACATGCCTGCTGATTAAGAAAGGTTGTGGGATTTGGTGATGATAGTGTTGGTGGTGGGTGGTCAAAATGGCCTGGAATTCAGGGGGCCATTTCTTGGAGCAACCGAGACTTAAGCTGGACAGGGTTCGAAGATGCACCTGCAATGAGGAAAGCATTTTTCAGAAAAATGGTCTGAAAATGCTGGGAACAGATGTTACTCATTTGAGGGCAGGTAAGAGAGAGTCTGGCTGGAGCAACAGGTGAGGCTAGAAACTGGGACCACGTTCATTATTATTCTTTTGCCTTCCCTTGTAAGTGTCTGTCTCCCATAAACTGAATAAAACAATAATGCCTGCACATGGCAAAGATTCAAGTAATATACAATGGTAAATAGTGAAAAGTCCCCCTCCCACTTTACTTTCCATGTTCCTTTCCCAGAGGCAATAATTTTCTAGTTTCTTGTATATTCTTCCAGAGATGTTTTGTCGAGATATGGATATTTGTATGTCCATATTTCTACTGCAGTATATGTCTACCTGCTTCTCAGCCTATCGCTCTGTCCATCCACCTCTTGACCTCTAGTCCCCTTCTTTTTATACAGATAACAGCTTACATTACAGACTGGCCTGCGCCTTGTTTTTTGTTGTTTATATTTTTTAACTTAATATATTTTGGAAATTGTTTTATATTTTGATCACAATTTGTTACATCACAATTGGGATACAGGATGTGACAAAGGATACTTTCTGATTTAGATTCATTTTTACAAAAAAGATTTATAAGAAGTACAATGGTTGAATTGCATTTAATTTAGCATTTAACTGAATGTGATCTTTATTAACATAATGGGCACATGACTGGCCAAGCAAGTGTATGGAGCATGTGAGTTGGAGAGGTAGGGGACAGGCAGGCCTGGAAGCAGGGTGACACTGTAAATGGCCATGCAATGTGGTGGTGGAGGGGTGGACCAAAACCACCACTGACAGTAAAGCTGGTGTCGTCAATTCTAAAGAGACTGCCACATCATTAGGTGGTATTAACTGAAACTGGGTGACATTTGAAGGAATTGTGAATTTATTAGTATTTTTTACACTTTATTTTTAGTTTTTAATTTTTATTTTTTAATATATTTTATTGATTATGCTGTTACAGTTATTCCAATTTTTTCCCCTTTGCTGCCTTCTGCCTGGTACCCCCATTCCCTTCAGCAATGCACCCCTCCCTTAGTTCATGTCCTTATACTTATAGTACTTATAAGTATACTTTGGGTTGTACTTATAAGTTCTATGGCTTCTCCATTTCCTCTACTATTCTTTGCATCCCTCTGTCTATTTTGTACCTACCAATTATGTTTCTTAATCCCTGCACCTTTCCCCCCATTCTCCCTTCCGCCTCCTAGCTGATAACCCTCCATATGATCTCCATTTCTGTGATTCTGTTCCTGTTCTGGTTGTTTGCTTAGTTTGTTTTTTTAGATTCAGTTATTGATAGTTGTGACTTCATTGCCATTTTAATGTTCATGGTTTTGCTCTTCTTTTTCTTAAATAAGTCCCTTTAACATTTCATGTAATAATGGGTTGGTGATGATGAACTCCTTTAGCTTTACCTTGTCTGGGAAGCACTTTATTTGCCCTTCCATTCTAAATGATAGCTTTGCTGGATAGAGTGATCTAGGTTGTAGATCCTTGCCTTTGATCACTTTGAATACTTCTTGCCAGTCCCTTCTAGCCTGCAAAGTTTCTTTTGAGAAATCAGCTGACAGTCTCATGGGTGCTCCCTTGTAGTTAACTAACTGCTTTTCTCTCGCCGCTTTTAAGATGCTCTCTTTATCTTTAACCTTTACCACTTTAATTATGATGTGTCTTGGTGCGGTCCTCTTTGGATCCAACTTGTTTGGGACTCTCTGTGCTTCCTGGACTTGCATGTCTATTTTCTTCACCAAATTCAGGAAGTTTTCTCTCATTGTTTTTAAAATAAGTCTTCAATTTCTTGCTTTTCTTCTTCTCTTTCTGGCATCCCTATGATTTTGATGTTAGTAGATTTGGAGATGTCCCAGAGCACCTTATACTACCCTCTTTTTTTTTTTTTAATTCTTTTTTCTTCTTGAGGTTCTGGTTGAATGCTTATTTCTTCCTTATGTTCCAAATCATTGATTACAATCCTGGTGTCCTTCCCTTCATTATTGGTTCCCTGTAGATTTTTCTTTATTTCACTTAGTGTAACCTTCATTTCTTCCTGGGTCTTTTTTTATTTTGTTGCTTTACTCAGTGAGTTCTTTGAGCATCCTGATTACCAGTGTTTTGAACTCTGCATCTGATAGGATGGTTATGTTCATTTCACTTAGTTCTTTTTCTGGGGTCTTGTTCTCATCTTTCATTTGGGCCATATTTCTTTGTCTCCTCAATTTGGCAGCCTCCCTGTGTTTGTTTCATGTGTTAAGTAGAGCTGCTTTGAATCCCTCTCGTAGTGGCATGGCCTATTGTAGAACAGTGCACCTGTAAGTTTTATGGGGCAGAGCCTTAGGTAATCACCAGGGCAGGGCAATCCACTCCACCACTTTGTGGGGGAAGGGTTTGGATAGGGGACGGTGCTGCTGCCTGGCTTTGGAGGTTTGCCTGGCCTTGGCCCTGTGCAATTGGTGCTCTTCCAGCTGTTGCCCTGGTGCTTAATCCCAGAAGGGGTGGGTCTGTGTACATTCAGATTCCATGTGGGCCCTTTAAGTGAAGTCTCCTGAAAATCCTTCAGTTTCTTCTACTGCCACAACCCCTACTGGTTTTTACAGCCAGAAGTTATAGGCATTTAATTCTTGGCACTGGAACCCTGGCCAGGAGCTGGGATCGCTCACTCTGAAAGTATCCCTCTCGATTTTTATTCACTACACATGAATGTGGGATGCCCCTTCCAATGCCACCTCCACACATGACACCGTGTCTCTGCCCCTCCTTCCTGTCTGAATGAATGTGGCTTCCTTAAATCCTTGGTTGTCAGCTTTCCATACAGCTTGATTTTCTGACAGTTCTAGGTATTATTTGTTTTGAGGTCTAGTTGTAATTCCTTCTGTGGTTGCATGAGGAGGCAAAGTGTGTTTACCTATGCCTCTATCTTAATTGGAAGTTACAGTTTATTTTTTAGAGTAGTTTTAGGTTCACAGCAAAAATGAGAAGAAGGTATGGATACATCCTATGTGCCCCTTACTCCATGGATGCATAACTTACCCATTATCAACATCCCCCTCTAGAGTATAGTTTTGTTACAATCGATGAACCTGCATTGACACATCATAATGACCCAAAGTCTATATTTTACATTAGGATCACTCCTGGTGGTGTTCATTCTATGGGTTTCTACAAATGTATAATGACATGTATCCAGCATTGTAGAATCACACAGTGTATGTTCACTATCTTTAAAAAAATCTGTGTTCCACCTACTCAACCCTCCCCTATTGATTTTTAATTCTGCCCACAATTTCTTTAAGTTGACTCAGCCCCATCCATGTCTCCATGGCCCATGACTTCTTGGTGCATGTGGATGGCAATTCCTTTATGCAAGCATTATGACTCTGTTTGAGGGCTTTCTCTTGGCCTGCATGTGGACAAGTAGCAATTGTCAGGGAGTTAAAGCACCTGGAGTAACCCTCATTAATGACTGAAGGAATTTGGAGGATAAATAGCTCGTTTTCTCACCCTTCAGTGGGACCCACTGCATCGTAGATATACCCAGAGGGACCAAGCCTCAGTGCCCACAACAACTGGACTATATACTGTTTTTTTTCCCCTTCTTTACTTTCCCATTTTCCCTCTGGTGCTTCTGAGGATCTTCTTTCACTTAACTACTTGCATTGAAGTCATTGTCTTGGGATCTGCTTCTGGGTGAAATGAATTTTAGATATCAGCATCCTTCTAGCTCCATCCTCACCACCCTCCAAAAGAAAGCACTGGCCATCATTGAGTGCTAGTGATGAATTCCATTTTGACAGATGGACCCTGTCTTATTGGCTGTTTCTGAATCAGTTGGCTCTCTTTTATCCACCCCACCCCCAACCCCCATCCTGGACATAGTCCCATTGTCACTTGCAGGGAGAGAACAATGCTCACCGTGGCCTATGTACTGTTTCCCATTGGAACAGACTCCTGTGGGAGTTGACTCATGCAGTTGACATAAAGCAGCACCTTGCTGGGCTCATGTGAGGAAACAGCAAGAGTGATATGTCCAACTGATAATTATGACAATACTCCCTCCATGCATATGCGGTGGCTTCCCAGCCAAGGTCTCTGACCTACTGTGGTCATTTTATAGCTTTCTTGATCTCAGATATTTTTGTCTCTTATTTGAAGGGCTTGTGAAGGCATTCATTGGTAAAAAAATTAGGAAATGCTGGCAGGATCTTGGATGTAGAAATTAACTCCATATGGGGGCTCTCAAAGTATCCCATTGTTGGCAACCAAAAAGCCAGGTCTCATAGTCCTACAGGGAGGAAAAGAGTGAACTCAGTAAAACAAATTCATGTGACCTGATGAGAGCTTTTCAAGGCTTGTTTGACCATTCTGTGGAAAATTTATACCCCTTTAGTGCAATCATTACGCATCTATGGACAGGCGTCTTACTAATAAATGCAAGGGATGGAGACATTGTAATTGAGATTTAGGCATTGACGATGTGCTGGGTCTCAGTTCACTCATATATTCATGTGAAAGCAAAATGCTGTGACTTCTCTGTAAAGTAAATGTCTGGAGAGCTTTGCAAGCTCCCTTTGTGTTAGAAGGAAATGTAGCTGTTGGTCACAACATAATTGTCACCAGTCACTCCAGGCAGCCTGGCTTAGAGGCCTGGAACCTGAAGAAAAGGCTGGATTCATATCTCAGGACTATGAGGGTTTTCACATATGCATAAGGCTGCTCAAAAAGAGAGGTGAAAAGGGCCAGAAAACAGCTTATTCCAAAGACGTTTAAGCCTAGTCAAAGATCTGTCATTTGGTGTAGATTATGAGAATTATAGAATTTGCTGCCTCAAATGAATTTCTTAAGTCATCTTTTCCATTTTGAAGATGAGAGACTGGAGCTTACAGAGTTGAAAGAACTTGCTCAAGGTCATTCAGCTTAGGACTAGTACCCTCCACACTCTCTCCTTGACCTTTAAACAAGTGATTCTCAACTGAGTTTGAGAATAATGAGACTCCTTGAAAGAAAAGTTTGAACTTCTGAAGGCTAGAAGTCCTGGTTTTTAAAAGCTGCTGCTAGAGGAAACACATGCGTACCTGTGTATGTGAGTCCCTGGGCTCATGATAACCCAGCCCCACTGTGTGTTGTGAGACCCTGCCAGATGCCAGGATTAGCCGGCTCTTTCCTTCTCTGTTCAGCGGCTGTGTCAATAGCTCATTGTTCACACCTTCACTTGGGGGTGGAGGGAGTCAAGAAAGAAGTGGAACAATGTTTTGGATTCTTCCCTCTCCTTTAGTACCTACATGCAATCAGCCACTAGGTGCCCTCGCCCCGCCCTCCTTTGAAAGGCCAGGCTTCGCTCCCACGTGATTGGGTCTTCCTGCTTCACATCCACTGCCTCCGTGCCGCTCCATTTCTCCTCTCCTTATGTGGAATCACTGAAACGAGCTCCAAATGGCACCTCGGATTCTGCTTCCTTCCTCATTTAGTCCTCCCTGAGAACCACGGTTGAGCTCATCTTACTAAAACACCAAGATCTCACATTAATCTCCTTCGGAGCAATGTTGGATCCTGGGAAACCTCTACTATCTCGAATGTAAAAATACCACCACCCCCACCTCATTTTGACTTTTAAAGTTCCACTTAATTGATTTTCACTGTTTTTGTCATCAGACATATTTGTGTCCTAATCCCGGTTTGGCTATTTGCTGGTTGTGAGGCCTTGGGTAAGCTTCTTACTCTCTTTGAGTTTTAGCATTTTTATCTGTGAAAAGACACTGCAAGGCTTATCTTTCAGGGTTGTTAAGAATATCAGAAAACTATTTAACAGCAGATTAGTACCCTCAGCCTTTTTATTTTTATGCAGCAGCTTCTCTCTTCTCTCTAGTAAGACTGTTGTCTTTACAGACTTCTATTAATGAAAGTGCCATGCTCGTCCTTGGCTCCAAACTTCTGTGCTTTCATGTCTCCTCTCATAGGAAATCTCTTTTCTGTCTTTTTCTGTGCCTGCCCAAACTCTCTTCTCTCAGAGTCCAGCTCAGGATTCAGTTTGAAGTCAATCTCCCCTGGAAGTCCTTTTCCAACATTCTCCCTAGTCTCTGTCTTCGAACCTTCCCAAATGAATGGAATGCACAATAAGCTATTGATCACTTAACCCAATGTTTCCTGTGCTGGAAGACTGCACAGGAGAAGGTTTATGATCAAGTAGCACAGGAAGGACAACAGGTGGCATCTGTCTCACAGCTTCTCAATTCACATTTGCCTGGTCAGGTTTCTGAGAGATCCTACAGAAAAGAAAAGTTTTTAATTTTTGTTCAGCGTAGGAGTTCTCAAATATATTTGTCTGTGGGGTTGGTCTTTCATATAAAAACTACTAAATCAAGGAGTGTGTGTTTCTAGGAGCGCACTCTGGGAAACTGACAATGGCTTTGTGATTTTTTCTCTCTATGGGAAGTTAGTTTTCTGGAAGCTGATGATTGCCTCACCTATTTTTGCTTTTCCATCAGCATTTAGCCTGTGCTGTGCAACTTCTAGGTGCTCCATAAATATTCGTTAAGTGAAAGGAAGTTTGGAGTGTGGAATGGGAGAGCGGCTTTAGCATGTTATTCTTATCATTAAGGGTTCTAGTGAAGTATGATAAAAATGAGTATATAAACTGGTACCTGAAATGAAGTTTGGTGCCTGTGGGTTTAATTAAGTATGCTATCCTTTTGTTCCACTTATTTAGAGGTGAGACACTTGGTTAGACTGGAAAACCTATATATTCCCATTTGTTTTCCTGTCTAAATGGAGTTGGAATAAGCTGTTTAATTGATTTCAAAACCTTGTGAGGATGCAACCTCAGCTACAGGAGCAAGCTTTTGTGTATATTTTCAGATATGTATATGTAGTGCCTATGCAGATCCCACCCATCTTTTAAGCTAAATTTCTTAGAAAAGGAACTTGAATATTATCTTGATTTAAAAACCATATTTGGTGGGGGGCGGGTGTGGGGAAGGAATCTTGAAGTAATGAGACCAAAATGGTATAAAACCATAAAGTTAGAACCTTATAATAATGCTTTCTTTAGATGTGCTAAATAAAGTTTGATTTATTGGAATAACTCTTAATCATACCCTTAATTCACTGTAGATATTTGGACTTTAAGTTTTGCATGATTCCTAAACTTGAGATAGAGCCCACATATTACACATGTGTGCTTGCATGTGAATATTATTTTATAGGAGAGGTTCTGTTATTTAAAACTTAGAGAGGAGTAAAGGAGAAGATGATCTTTGCAGAAAAGAAAATTGAGAGATAGAACATTGCCTACCAAATGCCAGAATTTCTAAAGGGCATTAGGTCCACCAAAAGTAGCCCCTGTGTTCCTCCCTTAGATGCACTGGCTGTTGCAGTGAAGGTCTTTGGTTTTGTAATGCTTGGTCATGCCTTTCAAAGAGGAAATGCAGATACTGGTGAAGCGAAGGCCAGACATTGGTAGGCTTGAGGTTCATGATTTGTTCAGCCTGTGGACCACTGGATGACCTTGCATTAGTCATGTCTCCCTGGGCCGGTTCCTCTTCCCATACCCTGTGGGAGGGTGGTGCCCTTCTGAGGTTCATGTTTGGATGAGTTCAACCGCAATGAAGCACCCTCTTCAATTAGCCTTTTGGACCGTGGAGCAAAATAAGGAAAGTGTCCTTCATTCACATGTTTTTCCATCACTCTTGCTGGTCTGGGTGTGGTGCTTTCATTTCCTCAGATGAGGAGCAGATCTGTCACTCTTTTCATTATTAAAAATAGAAGGCATTGAGGGCTAAGCCTTCAAGCATATAAATTCTTAAAGAATATTTCCATACATGTGGTGTTTAATGTATAATTAGCAGTGCACCAGTCTTTCAAGACACCTTTTTTTCATAATCATTGTGCACAGTGGAATTTATGACTTACTTTGTTGAACTGTGAGTGCATTGTTTCATGTATGAGGCTGAACCACATAAGGTTGTTGATGTTTGACCGCTTTTGCCCTACAAAAACAGCTATTTCCTCTGGTTCAGTCTAGTGTAAGTAAAGAATAAAATCTGCCCCAGTCATCTTTCCTTTCATGCATATCTATTTTCCTGCTGGTGCAGATTGCCCAAACCTCCATAAATCAAGAGGGAGGGCGACTCAGTCGCGGAGTTGTTGACCTGTTTGTCATCGCTGGCCTGAGTTCTGGAGCGAGGATGGCTAGTGTTGGGCACAGTTAACTCATCCATAGAAGGAAGAGGATATTGAACAAAATATCTCAATGAAGTAATGGATTTAGATGGTGGTGTCAGGAACATCCAAACAGCAAAGCAATTGCTTCTACATCAGACGTGACATTTGGCATGGAGGGTAAGTTTATGGAGCCAAAGCTAAAGTCAGGTCAGGATATGACACTGTGTTAAACCATTTTGACATGTGGCTTATGTTTTTGATAAGGCTGGCTGCACTTGACTCATTAAACATTAGGAGAATGAAAATATAAGAGAAACACAGATCCTTATGAAAAAAGATGCAAGGAGAATTTTTTCCTAAGTGAGAAGACAGAGACAGAGGTTGGAGAGTGGGGATGGGAGAGAAAGTTAAAAGATCAAAATAAGAGAGGACTGGGGATAACTGCCAAGGAACTTAGCATCATAAAAGGTTAGTCAGCGTGTTCCTGCACAATACTAGTGGCTGTGGCATGAGGTAAGAATGATTAGAGGACCTCATATCCTTTCCAAGCCACTCCTCTAAGTTCAGAGAAGATCAATCAAACATCTGGTTTACCAAAAGTAAGAAACTGGGTTATGCTGGGCAGAAGAATATTTTATTGGTGTGTGACAAATTACCTACCTCTAAATTTAATTCATAGCCAATATATTGTCTTACACAAAAATCAACTTAATGAAGCATCTATCTACATATATCTACATGTCCTTTAATCGGGACTCAGTTTTACCAAATCCTCCATCTGTTTCCAGTATTTATTGTCAACAGGATATTTTACTAAATGGTTAGAATGGTTTCTAAAGAAAACATAGATACGGATCCATTTCTAGTACTTTCCTGAAGCTAATATTGCTTTGTAAACCAAGTATTATTGGTTCAGTTTTTGTCCAGTGTTTTTCATGGAGGACTATTGTTATTGGGAAGCACCTGACACAAACTGGCTGTGAAATAAAGTGAATACTCTAAACAGGTAGTTAACTTAGCAAACTGGCTCTTCTTTTTTTCTATCTAGAAGCTGAGGTAAGTTATGCTCAGCATGGGGAATGTCGAATACCTTCATTGGCCTCTGTTTCCCATGCAGGAATAATTGGGTGGAACTGCTCTCCTCATCCCCACCTCAACCCTATGTTGCCTTATCCTTAGGTTGTTTCCTTCCTGCCCTTCTGCGGAGGGCTTGTCAGATTTTCTCTGGACAGAACTTTTAGAGTCTTTTCTACCTCTCCTCCCAAGCTGACTGTCAAAGCTTTCCTTTCTTATATGTCTCATTTGTGCAGCAGGTCTCCCTGAGCCTGGTATACACATTCCGATAGCCCTGTGTAATAAAGCATCCAGGATTGACTCCAGGGTGCTTGACTTTTAAAATCCAGGCACAAAGACCTCAATGCAAAGGGAGAGAAACATATATAAAGGTGGAGAAGCTATTTTTGGTCATGAAGCTAAATCAGAGTCCTCAAATCTCACTATGTAAGCAAGTTTCCATTTTTGCTTGGGGCTGTAGAGTCAATCTTCCCACACCAAATATGGAAAATAGATCAGTGTTGAAGGGGAACCATGTGACATAGAGCCTCACATACTCTGCTTCTCTCATTTCTCCTGCCTTCCCGGGAAACCGGAAGAGTCCACAGAGCCCTTAGGAGTGTACAGGACACAAATAAAAAAACAAACCAAAAAAAAAAAAAAAATTGTATCAGTGGACCAAGATTCTCAAATATAGTATCTCTGATGATGCTTTAAGATTTAAGATCCACACAATAAATGTAGATATGTAGAGAGATTGGATAATATGATAAGATTTTTAAAAGGCGAAAAGTATATATAACAGTCTTGGGTCAATATACCTCTAGGTGGACAGGGAAGCTTTCTGACCCCTCAAATGTATTGAACATATTGTACAAATGGTTTGTGAATGTAGGCTCTTTGAGAGAGATAAGTAAAAAAAAAAAAAAGAAAAAAATAAGAAACAATAACAGGCTTGGGTCATTTTATCTCTGGAGGAAGAGGATGTTTGCTCACCCACTGAAGAAAGAGCTGATGGGTCGCAACCTTCAGCACAGTGCCTCTTGGAGATGGCTGGTGACTTTACACCAGACGTAGAGCTGTTTCTCGAAAAGCTCATTGATTTTGAAAGACAAGACATAAGCAAATCAAACAGTTGACTATAAAGAGAAGGCAGTGCAGGGTAAATAAACACTTATGAGAGTTGCAAAGATAGTCACTGCAGGAGGGTTGTTCAGGTGTTAAGACAGTCAAGATTTTAAAAATTCCCATGAGAAGACGAGGAGACTATTAGGGAGAGTCCTTGTGCTTCCTGTGCTCTTCTTTTTGTGAGGAACAGGCTTAAGTGGTTAGGGGATACACCTGGAAATAGGGAATCACAGCGGTATGGCCCTTTTGTATGCGGGAAAAATGGAATAACTAAGCTTCACGGGAACACCAGAAACTATGGAAGCTCAAAGGACCACCATCCTACGGCTCTGTCAGAGCAATGGCTCATGAATGATTATTCTAATGTTTGTCATGAACATGACTTAGCCTTGCTGTGTTTACCCTTCATTTTTTCCGCCGAAGGCCCATTTCTGTCTTTAGCTCATAGTCAGAAGCTACGAGTCATTTTAGAGATTGGTTAATCTTGGTGAAAGGCCTGTCCTAGCCCTGTTGATTGTGGTCAAGTGGGCAGATCCACAGAGTACAGAAATGGAAATTTTTACATCAGCAACTGTTAAGGCCACTTCCTGCCTCTGGGGACTATATTGCAGGAGACCCTTTAGCAGGTCCTGAAGTTATGGCACTGCCTCCCCAGGTCACGCATTATCCGTAAACCTCCTTCGGCTAGTACCCTGTGGGCCTCCTTTACTCAAAGAGTCAGACACCATTTAAATTAATTTCAGGTGGGAGATGTGTTGTCCCGTAAATATCTATGTATATACATTTGGATCAGGAGGCATTAACCTGTTAATTCTGTTTTATTTTTTCTATTTGTCTTTTATGCTTTTTTTCTGGAAATATGCAAATACAATCCAAATATACACATATACATACAGGGTGGGGCAAAAGTAGGTTTACGGTTGTGATTATGGGAAACATGGACTTTATTCTTGTATTATTATTTATTAGTTATTGTATTATTTTCTATATGAACAAATGTATACCTACTTTTGCCCTAACCTGCATATATGTAATGTGTATTATATATATCAATGCCATCTTTTATAAAATTGCTACAGTTTCCTATAAAAAACTGTTGCTTTTCTTGAAATGCTGCTACACCGTTTGTCTATTTTGCATTCTTGAAGGATCTCCTAGAAGTAGCACAAAAGAGGAAGACTTCTCTTTCTTCCCCAAATATATCATTATTAAATGAGTGTGAAACAGCCTCTGAAGGTACCAGAAAGGCCTTGGAGAACTGCTACCAGGGGTCTTAAAAGGGGTCCTGACCCCCTCAAAGCCATCTTGCTCTGCCAAGAGAAAGCCTGTGAAAGTCATCAACTTTGAAGGTTGGTAAGGAGGCAGAGACAGGTCAAAGTTCCTTGTACAGAAATTCAGGAGACAGACCTGAGCTTTTGATGGGAAGAGAGAGAGTGAGCTTTTCATAAAAGAGAAGTTCATGGGGGAAGATGTCTAAGTTACTTTTACTGTATGAGAGTGACCAGGAGAGTAAGAGGAGGTGGTGCAAATAATTCCCTGTTTTTGACCTTTCAGCATTAGCTGCTCTGTGAATCTCCTTCCCTTAAGGTTTTAATTTCTCGTCGACCTTTTCTTCTTAAAATCTGCTTCTCTCTTTGGTTACCTTATGTGTTTAACACCTCTGTTCCTGTCTTTGCCTTTTGCTAGGTTCCCTAATAGAAGTGTTTTAATTGGAAAGAATTCTAAAATTAAGGCATTTTAGGAACCTAAGTATATTTTTGGCCCCCCATCTTTTCCTCCCCACCATGTCCAATGCAGTTGTTTCCCCATTGTATTGTGTTGTTCCAAGTAGCCTTTATTGACGATGCTGTGGATTTAGGTTGCGACAAATAATTAGTAGGTTAGTATGTTGAAATAATGACTTTTACTCTCAATCAGTTATTCTCCTATTTCTTATTTATTCTCTCTGCTTTGGCTTTTTCTTTCAAAGTGTCTTGGATCATTGTCTCATTCTATCAGCATGTTAACTGGGTTTTTTTTTTCTTCACATTTATCACTTAGAGAGGTAGTGAGGTACAGTGGAGAATTTGAGTCATGTGCTATGTTTTACATGTGGTTTTTCACTTAGTCATCATATTAAATGTATGCGGTAGCTACCCCATTCCCATTTCACAGGTGAGGAAACTGAGCCCAAGAAGGTTTAGAAACTTTCTCAATCTCACACAGTTGATAAGGGATGGAACCTGGATACAAAACTCAAAGCCTGTGATCAAATTATTATGCCCTGTTACGTCCCCATATAATTTAACTATTTATGGGGTCCTTATTATGTGCCAGGAAATTTTAGATATGTTCTTTTGTAACTCTTAACAAGTCTATAAGGATTTAAATATCTACTTACTAGCTGTGTGACTGCTAGTTAATGCGCCTTGAGCCATGCTTAACCTCAACTGTCACATAACAATACTTGTCCTCTGTCCCACAGTTACTGTGACTTTATGAGAAAATGAATATGAAAATAATTTTTAAACCAGGGAGCATGATATAATGGTATATCCACATTATAGGTATGGAAACTTTATTTACTCCATTAGTTAGACAGTTTTCCAAATAAGAAATCATAGGAACGGAGAGGTAGACGTAAATGTAACCACACGTGTCCCATCTGTGTCACATACCGTCCTCAGCCCCTGGCAGAGTGGTCTGTTCAAGGCTTCTGCATTCACTGAAGACAGGTCTGGAATTAGAGTTGGGTGTTGCCTCAGATGAACATGAGAGTACTTTTTAAACATTCCCAGCCCCAGAGGTGAGGACTAAGACTGACTATAGCCAGAGTTGCAGCTGAATTTGAGAATGGAATTTATTTAATGAACCGACAAAATAGAAACAGACCCATAGATACACAGAACAGACTGATTGTTGCCAGAGAGGAGGGGTATTGAGAGCTGGGTGGAAAAGGTGAAGGGATTAAGAAGTACAAATTAAATAGTTTCCTATAGTCACCAGGATGTAAAGTACAGCATAGGAAATATAGTCAATAATGTCGTAATAACTGTGTATGGTGTCAAGTGGGTAATTGAAATATTGGGGGGATCACTTTGTAAAGTATTGTCTAACCATTACGCTGTGCACCTGAAACTAATAGAAAATAATACTGAATGGAAACTGTAATTGAAAAATAAATTTAAAAAAATGGAGTTCATTCCATGCAGACTTTGTCTTCTGGAGTTCTGTGCTTGCCTGGTTGCCTTTGGCTGGGCATTGCCCTAGTCCTCCATTCTATACTTTTCCAGTACAGTAGATGCCATCCAGATTCCTGTATTAGAAATTTCTTGCTGTAGACTGCTGGACCTCGAGCTTTGTGTTGTTCATTCAGTGACTTAATTTTGAGCGAATGGGAATGAAAGCAAGGTATTTGGTTTTGAAAGCTTTCCTGGTTTGACCATGCTGGTTCTGCAGGCGCCCGGGAGCCACGTATGTTTTCCTGGGGATACGGCCTCCCTGAAAGCAAGGCTCAGGCCGCCGGCGAAGTGTTTTATCTGCTGGTGTGTGTGCTGTGGGAAGGCAGTGGTCTCCTGCCCTCTCTCCCAGATAATGAGGCAGGATGCCTAGGGCACTAGTCAGGGACAAGGGGTCACTGGATTATCTTCCCTCTCTTGCTGCCGGCTCTTACTGGGCCCTCAGATGGGGACGATCATTATGCTGCGCCAGACCGGGTGATGTTTGAAAGAATGTGGCAGCCGGTTCCTACGTAAGGGTATATTTGAGATAATGAGGAACAGACTTGTACCAGAGCAATAAAGCATTTCGTAGCTGGCCTCTCAGACTCCTGCCAAACAAGCTCAAGGCTGAGCTAATCCCAGCCAGCTTCTAAAAGTGCTCAGGTAACACTCTGAGAGACTAGAAAAATCATTTTAGCAAACAAAACAAAACAAAAAACAATGTATAGAATAAGATGAATGATTTCATGAGTTAATGCAAAGCTATTAACCAATAATATGAATGCAAATTCCTATTAAAGAGTTCTGTTGCCCAGCTTAGAAAATTCATGACTTCCATAGAGGGAAAATTAGCATTTATTTTATTTATATTAAAAATAATCATACTTAAGATCCCTTTGGAAGTGGTATGTGTGTATCTGTGTATGTGTGTGCACTGTGTTTTAATTTATTCATTTATCTCAAATTATAGAGAAGTCTATAGCTTAGATGCAATATGGTTTCAATCAGTCCTAATCTGTTTTTCAGATGTCTCATTCGTTTGAATGGATAAGAACAGAGGTGGCAATAACAGTAATATTTACAGTAATGATAATAATAATATTTGTATAGTGCTTTGCAAAGCTCACTTACAAAATTTATCTCTCTTAACCCTTAAAACTCTCAAGATAGCATTTTTGATCTGTAAGTCAAGTAGACCTGGCATTATTATTGTTCTTTTTTTGTGATAAATGAGCTGTGTGTCATTGTAAAATATTTAATGGAAATAAAGCAAATTTCTTCTCATAATCATATTTTAAAAACCTAAAGTCAGATATTTATAAATCAATAAACTGAGTAGGAGTTTATTTCCAGAACATAACAGGTTTCTGGGAAACCACTGCCCTCACTGGCAACATGTATCGTGGGACAAAAGTTTGTAACACGGCAGCGAATGGAAAAGTGTAGCGCACAGCCGGTGCTCAGAACAACAGCTCCGCTCTGTGCCTTACCTGCGCATGGCTGTGTCCTTAGTGCCCAGCACTGTGCTAGGTCATCCGGAGGATACAGGTGTGTTCAGGACACGCATTGCGCTGTATATGACGTAACCGGAAAGACAGAGCGAGGCTGTCTCTGAACCAATCGCCATGGCCAGGACTGCCTGTGCTGTGCACCCACCCGTACCACACATGCTGAATGGGGGAGGGCTAGTTCTTTAAAGTAAAATCAAACTCTCCTTTCCAGATAATAATCGAATGGGTAAGGGGGACAGATGTCCGTCTTCAGTGCTTCTTCTGAAGCCCCAGTGTCCCGGCTCTCCCTGCTCCTCTCCACTCCCCTCTCTCCCAGGGCAGCCCTGTCATCTCTGGTTGCAAAATGGAATGCATTTCTCCCATATAAACAAGGTTCTACATGTTGGTTAAGCATAGTTAATCTATCATTTGTAATATATATTTCAAACACATTAACTTTAAAGAGCCGTTTGTGGGCAGTTTTGAGGATTTAACTATAATTTATAATACAGTGTCTATGGGAAAACGTGTGCTGAGAAACCGAGCACTCAAGCCAACAGTCAAACTCTTGGAGCATAAACCTGGACTGTACGAGCGTGACTGAGTGCTAAATTGTGCAGTAGAAGTTGGAAGGGCTGAGACCTTTCAGAGAAAGGACATTTCTATAGGAGCTTGCTGGGTCCAGGGAAGTAGTAGGTAGCGTGAGGCTGCCAATCCATGAGCCCCTTGAAGGCAGCCAAGCCTGACTTGTGTTCTCCACATATTGCCCTGTGGGCAGGAGAGAGACCTCGGTCTCCTGTCTCGGGGCGGCTGATCTGGCGCTGACCCTCCACTGCCCTTTCCCTCCCTCCATACCTTACTCACGTCCCTTTTGGAAGTATATCTTAGCTTGCAACCAAGAAGAGGGATGTATTTTGATCAAGCATCCTTTTTCTATTTCTTTAAAACGCTTTAAACACCAAAATACAAGAAAATATGAGATATGTTCTACATGGAGGATAAAACTGACAGCCCCCTCCCCCACCCTCATCCCGTTCCCCTCAGTAGAGCTATTCACTACTTGGTATATTCAAGGATTCCTTTTATAAAACGAATTTCTAAATATGAAACTAAATCGTATCTCCCTATCAGGATTACGCTGTGCTGGTGGGAAAAGTGTAATGGTTTGAGCTCTTTTCTGTTGCATCCCAGTGGTTTATTGTAGTTTGAATGGGGGTAGGTATGGATGTTACCAGGAGGGAGGGAAAATTTCCAGATGAGTAGGATAAGCAGAGCTTGAGAACTCCTGCCTATTCTCTAATACAGGTATCTCCTCCTGGTTTGAAAATCATTGCTCCCTGTTTCAGAACATGTAATAATTAACCGCTCCATGGCTTACAACATTCATCTTTAACTTGTGACTATTTTTAAATAATATCACATCACTTTATGTTTGAACTTTATGATAGTGTACTTTCATTTTCTCAGTGTTTTACTATTGTTTCTTCTACATATATTATAAAATCCACAGTATGTTTTTTACTTCAATCGTTCATCTTTTTATGAAACTACAGAAATTGAGAAATGTTTTATATTTACCATTTGCAGAAGTCTTTATTTTTATTTTTATTTTTGATCTAATCTTCCATTTCAAATTGAGAGGGGTGCCTGAATGTAGCCTTGGTGAGTCTCATGCATCGCAGGGCAATTACAGAGAAGCAACCACAGGTTCGGGTCCCCAGGTGGCAGCTGGCGCAGAAGTGCTGAGAGAAGCGGTGGACCAGCCAGGCCTGGAGTCGAGACTGGAAAGCCAGGGAACATAGGGATGTTAAGATAGGATGTTTTGGCAGTGACCTGAACGTCAGTACTGGCTGCCTTTCTGTTGTATGATAGAGAATTTACCTGGACTTTGTTCCTGGTTCCTGGGATAGAACCTCTAAACTCTTAGAATTTCTAAAATGATAAGTGTTTCTTTATTATCCGTGGTAGCTTCTGAGGATTTTTGTGAGGTGACTCATGGGTGGGCCCCTACATAGCTCATGCTGTTGAGATGCCTCAGGACGAGGTCAGGCTATACCAGAAGACCAACTGTGTGGTTAGAGGGTTGGGGCTTTGAGCCACATAATATCAGCCTAACCTTCCAACCTCTGGGGAGGGAGGAATGGGGGCTGGATATTGAGTTCAGTCTTGTGGCCAATGATTCAATCAATGATGCACACATAATAAAACTCCAATAAAAACTCTGGGCATGAAGGATGACACAGCCTGATTCTATGTGAAGGGGCACAGAGGCTCTGCTTTTGGGCCCCTCTCAGATCTCACCTCATATGTCTCTTCATGCGGCTGGTCCTGATTTGTATCCTTTATAATAAAACTTTGATTGTAAGTATTGCATTTCCTCAGTTCTGCAAGTCATTCTAGCACATTATCGATCTGAGCAGAGGTCATTGGAACCCCTGGGATTGCAGCCAATTGGTCAGACATGCAGCGGCCTGGGGACACCTGATTTTGTAACGGGCATCTGAAGTGAGGGCAGTCTTTTTTCTTTTTCTTCTTCTTTTTAATTTCAGAAGTTTTTATTGGCCTCCTGTCCCCTGGGGGTTCTTCACTTTTGCCACCTTAATGCCTCAGAAGTTTGGTGTTGCTGACCTCAGACACCACTTTTCTGTCCACAGTCCTTCAGGTGGTGGTCTTTTCGATGGATTGTGTGGAGTGGCTGTTGTTCAGCACACCTCCAAGACGGAGGTCCTCCCCTTCTTCCGTGGCGGTAGGTGGCGATCTCTGCCTCGAGTTTGACCTTGATGTTTGGCAGGGCCCGTGTACTTCTGGGCTTGGTGCTTCTGTATTTATTGCCCGAGGCTGGGCCAGCTCTGACCCCAGGTACTGAAGGACTCCACCGAGCGGTTCCACCTGCATGGCGTAACACATCTCCGCTTCTCTCAGGCTGTTCTCCAAGCTGGCCTCCAGGCTCCTCATCAAGTCCAGGCTGATCTCCAAGGACTGGACTGTACCTCTCGGCTTCATGAGTGTCATCTCAGCAACTCCTGTCTCAGCGGTCTGCAGTGTGGCCACTGTGGTGCTCTCCTCAGTCTTCTGGAACCAGTACTTGCATAACTTCTCTTGGTTCTTGAGAGACAGCTTGTCATACTGGGCGCATGTCTGCCATGATTTTTGGAGGCCCTAAGATTTGGGGGCATCCGACTCCATGGTCAATCCAGAGTTGGTGGTCTGGTTTTGTAGACCATTTCCTTCCTCCTCATGGTTTTTCTTCATGATGAGCAGCTCCTTCTTGAGAGCCTCAATCTCTGTCTCCCGCTGGAACCAAGTGGGAGTGTCATCAGTGAATGACATGTTGGAGCCCATTGATGTCATGCTCCACAGACTGGCACGTGGCCACCTCCATCTTATACTTGACTCTGAAGTCACCTGCAGGAAGACAGGCATTGTCAACCAGCAGAATGATGTGGGCATTGTCCACAGAACTTGCCAAGACCTGAGCCCTTGGGTCCTTGATGGTCTTGAAATAATGCTCCTTACCTGGGGTCCCTTCCTCTTTAGATGTTTCTGGATTTTGCTCCCCAGTCTCTGATCGTCAGCCTCTAGGCTCCTTACCATCTCAGGTAGGAGGCCAGGTGGTCATTCTAGGCTTGCATAGTTTCCTTCTTGCTCTGGATGCCCCCTATGCCCACCAGACCTCCAGCTATCCTCGTGACCAGGTCTCTAGATCCCCAGCCACCCCTCATGCTGGTGCCGTGGGACACAGAGATCCAGGAGCATGAGCCCGTAGTGCCTGAATAGATGCTTGACCACACTGCTGGCTGACTGGGCCTGATGGCTGGATGAGTGCATGGAGCCCAGGGTCTGGTAGTTTGTAGAGAAGCTAGAGCAGGGACTTGAAGTTCAGGTTGTTTAGGCAGGAAGGTGACAGGCCAAGACACAGGTTCAAGCTGCCTGAAGGGAGGGTAACTTTGTTGGGGATTGTGTCCTAAAATCTGTAGAATCTGACACTAACTCTGGTGGTCAGCATCAGAAGTGAACTGCGGTACAGAAACATCTCACAACTAAAAGGACTTGTAAGATTAGCCACAATGTAGGATGCAGTATAATGCACAGTAGCCAGGACCAGCTCGGCCCAGTTACCTCGTACGGAATTGTCAGTAGGACTCCCAGGTGATTCAGCGGAAAGCCCTGTGGCCAGAGAGCCCCTTACCGCCATCATGCCCAGATGCAATATTGAGAAGAAGAAAGGGGAAGGAAGGTGAGTGAGAAGGGGAAAACAGGTCCAAGGGGATGTTCCAACTTTGAATGGATTGCAGATGTATTTGCTTCAGATTAGAAGAGACTGAAATCTTAAAAAACACTTAAATAATTTTATTAATAAATTTGTTCTGTTAAATCAGCAAGACTAGGGGCTTGAGAGCAATAAGAGATCACTATAGAAATTTTAAAAAGCTATCTTTTCTCCACCTGCTCCAGTTCCTTCTGCCTCAAGCATTTGTGTTGTAGTGAGTGAAATTTGACTTTAATATATAGCTTATTTTGATCTCCCCTTAACCTTATCCTGAAGTTCCCTTTTTGGTTCAGAAGTATCTTGCCATATTGACAGACCCATATTTTTCTTTCCAGTTGTCAAATTATATATCAGGTAGGCCAGAACAGAATCGGTTTCCATAAAGCAGTTGGATTATATTTCAGTGATTCATCAGTGTCCATGGGTGTTGGTCCGGGTTGAGTTTTGGGCCCCTGGTCCAGTGCGTGGGATTGCCTGTGGCTTACAAGGATCATTTAATCACTTACTGGTTATATTAAATGCTGGAAATGAATAAGACCCTGGTTGAGGTTTGTTTTTTTAATGTTTCATTTTTCCTGGTTGAGTTTTGAATCTAATAGGAAAACAGATAGGCAAATAAGTAACTTTGATAGAATTTTAAAATTGTTATAACATAAGGTAGTGCTAGTAAGAAAGTGGTTACAGATTCAATCGTCTCATATATTCTCAGGCCCCTTTCTGTCTCTGGTTAGGTGTCTTGAAAATGCCTGGTGTTGGTGACGAGTGTGGAAGAGGAGGTCACAGGCTAAGATGTCTAGAGACACAGGTAACAAAGGTAAATGAAGTGGGCTGGCGTTGATGGGGGCAAATTGGACAAATGATCCCAGTGCTGCCAGATCTTCTTATTTTTCAGGATAAGCAAGAAATCTGTTATTTAAAAAATGTTAATGGTGGCAATATTTAAATGTTGATAAAAGTGTAAACTTACAAACACGAAATTACTATGAAGGGTAAACAATACCTACTGGCCAGGCATATTTGGCCAATAGGTCATGTGCAGTTGCCGATATAAATGAGATGGTTCAATACAAATCTACACGTATGAACAATGAGAAAACCTGACTTTTACATTTGAAGTCTATCTCTGAGACTTACTGAGCAGGACTTTTCTTCTTTTCATTTCATGGCCTGAGACATTGTCCCTTGGTAATAATTATGGATTGATATTCTCTCAACAAGGATCTTACTTTCACCCAGGTCATGTCAGTGGCTCCAACAGGTCTCCCTGTTTCGACACTTGCTCCACAGAACCTTAAGTCAGGTCATGCCACTCCTCTGTTCAGAGCTTCCAATGGCTTCCGTCTCACTGATGCCGACCTACAAGACCACCCATGGTCTGGCACCTTATTGCCTCTCAGATGTCTTCCACTGTCCTTCCCATTCTCACTTCGCTCAAGTCCCACTGGCTCCCTTGCTGCTCCTTGGAGAAGCCAGGCCCACTGTGACCCCAAGCCTTCTCTTCTTGCCGATCTCTCTGCTGAGGTCAGATGTTCATGGGATTCTTTGCTTTACCTTCTCCAGGCCTCAGGGCGGCCTTCTCCAACAACCCCTTTTAGCTCTTGCAATACCACGTAGTATTCCCTATCTTTCCAGCTACAGTATATAGTTGTCCAGCCTGTCTCCCCCAGCTAGAACATAAATTCATAAGGGCAAGGATTTTGTCTGTTGTGTTCACGTAGAAAAATGCTACACACACAGCAGGCGTGCAGTAACTGTTTGTACTATTATTGTTGCCTCCTCTGCGCTGGGTGTTGAACTAGCCACAGAGAGCTGAGAATGATAAGGTGAGGATGAGAAGAGGGTCGTACGAGTAGATGTGAGTTGTTTTACAGAGATGTTGACAATTGAATCATGTAGGAATTTGTCCGAAGGAAAGATAAAGCCCTCCTGCCAGAGGAAGCCATATCTCCGTGGGCATGAAAATATGAAAACAACTTCAATTTAAAATGCACCATTCATTCATTTATTCATCTCACCTACTGTATTTCTGACCTTATTCTAGGCATTGTGGAAAAGAGCTAAGGAAGAATAACAAAGTCCCTGTCAGTAGTTAAACAAGTAAGCAAATAAATAATACCATTTTATGATAAGCTCTGTGAAAGAAATAAGCAATATAACATTAATGACCACAAGGAGTTGAGGTGTGAGAGCTACTTTAAAGAGGGTGGTCAGAGAAAGTGTGTATGTGGCTATGATATCTTATCTAAGACTCGAAGGAGAAGGAACCAGCCATACAGAGATCCAGGAAAGTGAGGTCTGGGCAGGAAGACAGCAAGTACAAAGGCCCAGAAGCCAATGTGACTAGAGGGCAGCAAGTGGTAAATGCACAAGATCAAGTCTCAGAGGCAGGCAGGGCCAGACCCTGGAGGGCCGTACTGGCTCTGTGTAAGTAGACTCCGCTGGGCTATCCAGATCCAGCTCCCAGCCCACTGCATTTGGGGCTGGGGCGCTCATTCCCCAGCTGCTCAGTGTGTGGGCAATGCCATCTCAAAACTGAACTTTTTCTAGGGATTGCCCTTGGCTGAAGAGAGCCTGGCTGTCCCAGGTCCCATGGTCTTCCTGAGCACAGTCCGCATGGAAGGACTGAGACGCAGAGACTCGGCCCCCTTTGCTTCAGTGAGGGATGACTCTGCACAGTCATCCTGGCTTTGGGATCAGCTGAGGCTTCTGTTGGGTCCGTGTTGCTGCCCAGTTTCTCTCCGTCTGGTCCTCTTTTATTTCCTCCACAGGGGATGATCCTGATAGTAGCACCCAGGAAACTTCTGTGCGCTAACCTCCAACTCAGGATTTGCTTCCTGAGGTAATTGACCTGCCGCACCACGATGTGTGTTTTAAGTACAAATCAAGCCCACAGAAAGCTTTTATGCAGAAAGGTGACAAGACCCGATTTGTGGTTTAGGAGGAGCATTCTGGCTCCTGATTGGAGGATGGATCGTTAGTAGGCAAGAGTGATAGCCCTCTATGACTTTAAAAAATAGTGGTGTCTTTGTGCAGAGAAGTGTCTATTTATGTTTGAGCCGTTTTGCAGAGCGTCGGGGGCTGTGCTGGCTAGAAGGACATGCAGACCCAACCCTCACCCTGTGGGAAACACTGCTCAGAGGGGAGGACCTACAGCTTTCCCTGGACAGTTGGGATAGGACGGTTGATGTCAGACAAGTAGATGCTGGGAAATGTACGAATGTTGAATCACTGTGTTGTGATATCATTGCCCTGGTTGGGACTAAAGGAAAAACCATAAAAGTGGTTAAAAAGAGAGGATATTTGCACTGCTAATCATACATGAGAGCGGACCATTCCTGGGGAAGGAAATTACAGGTCTTGGACAGAACAAGAGAGATTTCCTTTGCCTGGGCCTCAAGGCAGGTAGCGACGGGATGGGTCACCGCCAGCCTGAGGCCCGCCTTACTCCACTTTTTTCACCACCCTCTGGTCTCCTGCTAGGGCTTCTCATTAGTTAAACCTGACCAGCAGCCGACAGTGTGCCGGAGAGTACTGAAGCCTTGTTGGTGAGGTCCACAGAGGTCAGCATGTGCAGAGGTCACGGTGGAGAAGGGTGGAGAGTGGATTTGGAGAAGCAAAGAGTAGGTACCTGGCGTGTAGATGGAAAGTTCCTCTGCGTTGAAATTCATGCTTTTTGAACTTTGATATGCATATAACTTGCCTGACAACCTGGTTAAAATGCAGATTATGTTTTAGGAGGACTAAGGTGGGACCTGAAATTCTGAATTGCTGTCAGATTCCTAGGCGATGCTGTGGAAGCTGGCCCAAGGACCACATGGGGAGTAAGAAGGTTAGAATTCCCTTCCCTATACTAAATCTTGCCAAAAGTCACAGCCCCGTCTCACTGGTATGAAGAAAGAGTCTTTTGACCACCTGATAAGCGGAGAGAAGGGAAGGGTGCACATTCCTCTCTTCTCCTCCCTCCCCAGCCCAGGGCCATGCAGAAACGTCAGCACCTGCCAGAGGCAGGCCAGCCATTCTACCATTCTACCAGAGTCAAGGGGAGCCCTCAGCTGGCCTAAGTGGCCCAAGGACAGAGAGAAAATTAGAGTCCGGAGCCCGTGGAGACAGAGAACCATTGACTCAGCAAAGCACATAAAATACCAGCACCTTTGGGAATTCCCTGCAAGGGATTCTTGAAGTCATAAGTAATAGAAGAATGACCTTATTTATGTTTACAGGCTAGAGAAACCTGGAACTACAAAGGATGAATAAAGTTTGATAGTTCAGATTCCAGAACGCCCTCGGGTCTTGCTTTGTATTCGCTCTGTTGTTAACAGCTGCCTTTCAGAGCTGCTTGCCTTCAGTCCCTGATTATTGAGAAGAGACCCATCTAAACGGGGCAGGGCAGCTCTGGTTGCGCCCTTCGGTGCTACGCAGTGACGAAGCACAAAAACAAACTGCCAACTGCACAAGGCAGGCTGCCCCAGCTTTTTGCTACAGGGCATTCCTGGAAATGACATTGAAGGCAGGGAAGTGGCAAGGAATGAATTGTGTTTTCTTCTCCTTCTTCAGTGTAGCCAGCACTTACCTTTTTTTTCCACCCAGTGTTCCTGAATCAATAAGGCAAAATGTTGACAAGTTGGCTTTAAGACCAATGAATCAGCCGGGCAAGTGGTGAATGAGTGAATCAATGAAGTGGAAAGAGAAATTAGTGTTTTTGTCAGGTCCATCAGGCCAGCAGACGGATGAAGTGTAAGAGGGGACAGGGGGGAGGACTGCCTGCACATTTTTCTTTTTCTTTGGATTAATAGTTGAAAGTAGTTGAATCTTAAATTTCTTTTCCAAAAGCTACACAAAGAGGACAATCCTTTTTAACTTTCTCAACTGTGGAAACAATCATTTTAATCAAAGGTGCCTCAGTAAATTTCTGTAGGCGCTCAGCCCCTGGCTGGTGATGAAGGCAGGGATATGAGAGAGAGGGAAGTTGGCTGGTTTATGGACGCAAACACTACTGCAAATACAGATCACAAATGCTTATACAGCACTTGCTATGTGCCAAGTACTGTTCTAAGGGCTTTACGTGAGGAAGGCTGGGGCCAAAGCCACAGACACCCTTTGTCATGGACTGAACGTCTGTGTCCTTCCAAAATACATGTGCTGAAATCCTAATGCCAAATGTAATGGTATTAAGAGGTGGGGCATTTGGGAGGGAAATAGGTCATGAGGGTGGAGGGCTCATGAATGTGATTAGTGCCCTTATAAGAAGAGACATGTGAAAGTTTGCTTCTTTCTGCTGTCTGCAAGAAGACGGCTACCTGCAAAGTAGGAGAGTCCTTACCAGAGCCCAACCCTGCTGTCACCCTGATCTTGGACTTCTCAACCCCTAGAACTTCGTGAAATAAATGTTTATTGTTTAAGCCATCCAGTCTATGGTAGTTTTGTTGCAAAACGACTTAAGACACCTCCTGTCACAGGAGCTTTGACGTTCTAATAATTTAGTAGCTTTGTCCCCACTCTTCCCTCAGCATGAAAATGCAATGAGTAGGTGTTGAAGAGACGGGGAGACTGGATTGATTTTTATTTTCTTTCCCTCTTCTTCTAGCAAATCACAACTTTACCAAATATAGATTAAAAAAAATTAATTTTAGGAGATGTAGATGAAGGAGGGAAGAAAGTGGGTATGATCTCTTCCATGAAGTTTGTTGACAAATTCTTTTGAACCTTATACTGAGCTCCCTGAAACCACTTGATAGGAACCCTCTCTTCTACAATTGCCTCTATTCCTTCTACCTGTCCTCCTACCACTTTTTTAAGCACAGCTAAAATATGGGGATGAAAGTATCGATAAACCTAATCCTGAGACCCTTGTACAAATAGTTAATAAGAAAGACTTTCCTTTTTGCTAACTACTAAATAACCCAGTCTCATCAGATGATGTGTACTGGAAGCAGATAACTTCCAAAGACCCCTGTAGATCTATTTCAGAATGCATGACCAACCCTCTCCTTCCTCCCGTAGATGCGCTGACCAGTCCATGCCCTCCTTTTTTAACCTTGCTCTCAGCCCATCAGAAGCAGGGACCACACAGGATCTATAGCTTTATCCTTGATCCTGAGGAATCCCAGTTATATCTGTCACAGATGTAATGGAGGAGAGGGCTGGAAGGGGGTGCTAGAGAGAAGACAGAACTGGGATAATGAATCAATCGATCTACTAGCATAAATTTTGATCAAGCTTCTCTGCATATGCTTGGTCCCTTTGAGTGGGGGAGACATGAATAGGTGAATACTAGGTTTCTACTGGGTTTATTTGAGAAAACACTGAGCAATAAGGCAAGCCCATCTTGGTGGCCTTTGGGAGACCTTTCTGCCTGGAAGGACACGGGGGAAGCAGTATTTGGGGACCGGTGAGTGTGACCTGGCATTCTGCCTCCTTCTGATCTACATAGTTAGTAACATTTCCAGTCTGAGAGTTAGGGACATTTTAATGTATTTCAGTTTTGTCTGCATCTGGCTAGGTTTGTGAGTTGCCATGAAGAAATAAACCAACAAATGCAGGTGACCCTCGTCTCCCCGCCGACATGCTGATGCCTGCAGAAGTGCCGTAGACAGATGACAGAGCCCCTTCCCTGGACTCACTTCATCCTTCCCTGCCGCCCTTTCTGCTCAGCAGCTCAGGGTCTGAGCAGAGGCCCCCGGGCTGTGACTCTGTGGAGAGGAAGGCGGGGGTCACAGTATGAGCCCTGGCCGTCTTCTCCCCAGATCCCTGCTTGCTTATGCTGGACCCCTGCCTGCAGCCTCAGTCCTATACTCCAGACACTAGGACAGACCTGTCCCTCATTGGGAAATTAAGGAGCCCAGCATTGCAGGTCACACACTGGTGAATTCCCCTGCTCTGACCTTATGCTCCAATTCTGGTAATTAGGCTTCTGCTTCGACCTGTGACCCAAATGGGTCATTGTCTTGTAACCCTGGACTTGTGTTCCTGCCCTGAGTTTCAGTTTGTTTAAGCCTGAGGTCATTCCTCTGGACTTTAGTTCCTTGGCTAAATAAAACTCTGTAACTGACAGACTTATCCTATTTTGACCATTAGGCTACCTGCTTGTCAGTTTGTGTTTTGCCCTCTCCTGGGTGCTTGTCTGCTGGTCCATCTTGGTTTCTCCCCTCCTCTACACCCTCTTGCCCATCCTTGTCCCAGGCTAACTCTTCCCAGACTGTGACCTGTGGGTTATACCCTGATCTTGGTAAATGGACCCCTGTTTCACTCAGGCGATTCTCTAGAGTTATCACCGTATGATGAAGCTACAGGTGGAGAGAGTCATCAAGCTTACGGGTTCTAACTCTTATACTCCATGTACTTTGACCTTGGGGTTGTCTCGCAAAGAACGACTGCTATCACCATGTATTGATTAAGGTTCTTTTGGTTAATGGGGAAGGCACAGACTTTGTCTGGTGTAAGTAAAAAGAAAAATTTAGGGGGAAGATCTGAGTGTAAAAATGAAGTGCTGAGAGGTGAGAAGTAGAGAAGCTTCAAGAAGCTCAGCTGTAGGAGGAGTTCTTGGGTCTCCAGTCTGGGTCGCCCTGTGGCTCAGCTCCATGACCCTCAGGGGCTGTTTCTTTTCATACAAATCTCCATATTCCCAGGACAGACCATCTGATTGGCCCAGCTTCACTTAGGCATTCACCTCTGAATAAATCAGCTCTAATTCTTGTCACCAAGTTAAAGACAAGGCTGCTGGGGCTCGTTTTGAAGGACCAGGGCCCGTCCCCAGGAAAGGGTCAGGGATGTGAGCTGGGAATTCACCCCGGGTTTCATACCAGACATGAGCATGCTGGCCTCATGTGACACTCTGCCTCTCCTATCACATGGGCCCAGCATGCATCCCAGCTCCTTCCAGCTGTCACAGGAGGCTAGATGTTTAATCAAAACATCAACTAAAAAAGGAACATACAACTAGAAACCACTTTGTGAAATAGGACTTGCTCACCTCGAGCTGTGATACTGTGCAGAAATGTCTTCTCACCTTTCTTAGGGCTGAGCCCTAAGGGTGTCAGAGGCTTGGCCTTAGACGAGGAATGCCCCCCGAGACAACGGGGCCAAGCCAGATTCAGGGGGAGATCCAAAGAAAGCCTAGGAATTCTCTTTTCTATTCAGCCAAGGAATGCCTTCAGAATGCCATTTCCATTTCGTTCTTCCCAGATGAGTGGTCCTGAGGCTTGCCTCTCTTTTCAGGATTGAACCCCTTTCTTTTCTATAGGAGTGTGACCTGGCCTGATGGCCTCATAAGGTAGCCTGTTAGAGTAAATACCATTTATCCACAGGTTAGGCATATCTAGTAGCCGGAGGTTATTCTGTTACACAACTGCTGTGTCTGTGATTTCGGTCCTGGCCTGTCCCAGTGTGGCTTGCTGCCATGACTGCTGTAATCATTTGATTCCGAGGCACACGCACTGCTCACACGTGGGCGGTCTGTCAGGCTCCATGGGTAGGCATTTGTATTTGCCTTAGATAATTCATTATGTAACACAAATGCCATGAGATTCCCTTGGAAAAAAAAGTGCTGTGGTTAAATATACCTTTGGTTAACACCCCTAATGGGTCTTCCTTTCGCATATCCAGAATGCTTCGCACCTCATTACAGACTCTAAAAGTATATAAAGGATACTTGTTTTACTGCGTATAACCTAGCATTTCCCAAACTGAACAAGTAGTGGAACACTTTTTCTCTCTGTTCACATCTTGCAGAATGAGCGAGCTTACTACCGTGGAACGCTCTTAAGGAGACGCGATTTAGTTTAAGGCTCCCAGCACCCTCGTACAGAAGGTGGTGTTATTCTCATCTGACCGAGGAGAAGACAGAGGCCCATCTCAGAGAGCTCATGTAGCATAACCCAAGTTTACCCAGGTAGTAGGTGGCTCAGCAGAGCTTTGTGCCCTGCTTCTCTCAGTCCAAGTCCAGGCCTCCTTCTGTCATTCCTGGGTCACCAGCCCTGAGGCTTATCAAATACTCTTGGGGAACTGTGCTAACCAATTCTGTCTGTTAGCCAGCTCCGGATGGGATGCTAGAGACTCAGGACAGCTGATGGCGTAGTCCCTGTTCACAGGCTGCAGGCCCATGCATGACCTGGAAAGAGCCGATAATTCATTTCAAGTTCAAACGCAGGAAAAAGCCAATGTCCTACTTTGCAGACTGACTCATTTGGGGGAGCACCAGGCTTTCTGTTCTATTCAGGCCTTAAACTGATTGGATGAGGCCCATCCACATTTAGGACTGCTTTACTCAGTCTACAAATTTAAATGTTAATCTCATCCAAAAACACAGACACACCAGAATAATGTTTGGCCAAATATCTGGGCACCCCTTACCCAGGCAAGTTGAATGTACAATTAACCATCACAGGTTGTAACAGTCTTCTGTGACTTCTGTCTTGCTCGCACTCTCCCTCTCTTTGGATCTTCTTGTTTGCTTGCTCTGATAAAGCCAACTCTATGACGTGAGCTGCCCTGTAGAGAGGGCCCCATGGCAGGGAACTGGGGGCAGAGGCCTTCAGGCAACAAGTAGCAAGGAATGGAGGCCATCAGCCCAATGGCCTGCAAGGAATGTCATCCTGAAAATAACCACATGAGTGAGTTTGAAGGTGGATCCTGCCCTTGAAATGACTGTAGCCCTGGCTGACACCCTGAAGCAGACAACCCACTAAACCATGCCTGGATTCCTGGTCTACAAAAGCCATGAGATAATAAATGTTATTTTAAGACTTTTCATTTTGGAGTCTTTTTAAATTTTTTCTCAGGTGCAGATAACTAACAAATTTCATCCACTGGCTATTCCCCCACAAGTGGAGCTTGAGGATGACTTTTCTGGTCCAGCCCCTGTCTCTAAGACAGGACCCAGGTGGGCTTTTAAAATGCCTGTATCCAACCTTTAACTAGAAATGATGGCCACATAACTAAATAAATTCTACCTGCGGCATTTAGGCATATAGTTTAGGGAAGGATCCTTGTAAAAAGAATGAGGCAATTTCATAAGGAATAGAAACATTTCTTTTCTGAATATTATGAATTAACACATCTCACAATATTACTTTTTTTTTTAATCATTGTCCCAACCAACCAACTCCCCAGGACCTTGATCCCAGTTTACTGTCCTATCCCATACAGCATAAATCAGTCAACGTCACACCAGCCAATCCAGAGACCCACTCTGACAGCCTTTATTGAGCACGAGGTTATAATTGATTTGTTCCTGTCCTTGCATTCTGTCCTAGGTGAAAATAGATGTAGCCTTGTGCCCTGCCCCTGGGAATCTTGACCACACAATCATCATAATACTTTTCTGTGGTCACACAAAGGAGCAGAACATGAAGTCATAGACACCAGGCTTAAATTTTGGGTTTCTTAATCAGTAGATATCCAAGTATCTCAATGCCCCAGTGCCTCAGTTTCTTCAACTATAAATTGGGGTGACAATTACTTAGAGTTGAGGTGATTATGGGATAATATGTCAAAAGGACTAAATGAAGTAGCCTGTGAGCTAATATATAGCAAAGTGCCTGATACATAGTAGTAGTTAAAAAAAAATATTCTTTCATCTTCCAGGTGTAGAGTTGTTCTTCTTTGTAGCACTATCACTGATGGTGAATTCACTTGAATCATCAGGTAAAATCATAGTTTCAAAACTTATTTACAAAAAGCTCTTTGGTGGCCGAAATCAATGCAGACCTTTGGTAAAGTGTTAATTGTTGGAAACAAGAAGATGAGAAAGAGGTGTTGCTGTTATCTCAGTAGCAGAAACTGGGATCCTTTGCTAAGGTAGTACCCCAGAATTTGCAAGATCTCAATAGGTGGCTCTGTGTTGGTACAGAGGATGCTGGAAGGTGAGGAGGGAAGAGCACGTCTGATACTCTGCTAGGGGCAACAGGACCTGACCAACAGGAAAGAGCGCCTCTTACCAGTAGCCTTCTGGATGAGCATCAGGAATGACAGTGGTTACGTGTCAGGAACAGGGAAGAAAAGGGGACCTTTCACAATTTTCTTGGACTACATATCCTTGAGGCTTATGACATATAGGTATAGTTGCGGGAGCGTGGGCAGAAAGAGGTAAGAAAGGGTTGCATGGAAAAACAACTATAGTCAGATTCCCCGCCAGCCCTGGCAGATGTGGTGAGCCATTTGCAAACTGACTTAGGAAATGAAGGAACATGATATTGTTTTGCACCTATGTCGTCAAGGAGAAAACTCCTCTGAGGATCCTCAATGTTAACCCTCAAGACATACTTGGGTTGAACTAACAGGTCCGTGGACAGGTTTGCCTATATACTGGAGCTCCCAGGGACTGAATTTTTGTTCTTTAAGTCATCATCTGCCTCCGATCAGCTCATCTGCCACAGGAGCCAGCGTGAGGCCCCTATGCACACTTCTACCTTTAGGGGAAAAAGGGTGACCCACTTGATAAGGAACGTGGAACACCCATTGGCACTAGTTCTTAAGCCTGGCTGCACGTTAGAATCACATGGGAAGATTTGGGAAAACATGATGGTGCCTGGGTCCAACTTCTACTCAATGAATCACAGTCGCTAGGGGTAGAGAACAACCATGGTAGTTTTTTGAAAAGCTCTGTACATAATCTTAATACACAGCCAGTGAGAGCCCCTGGTCTGGGACCCAGCATTGACTATAGAATGTAATTCAGAACTGGAGACTCTGCAAAGATACTTCCAGGGTCACTAAGCTGAAAAACAGACTCTTTTTAAAAAGTCATGAAGTTGACATTTTGAGAACAAGGGGATGAGTAGACACAGGCGCTTGACCCTTCGGAAAGAAGGCTGGCCAATAAGTGAGGGGTGAGAAGGCACCTTTGTCTGACCGGGAGGAAATGCTAGAAGCTTGCAGGCTTATGGAATATGCTTGCTGTTTGAGATAATGCCTGAAGGTTGAGACTGACATGAATTATTTAGACCTTTGGGGAGACGCTGCAATAAAATCAATTTTCCTTACTCTTTCTCTGCATAGTCAGAGTGAAATGGTCAAATCTCTAGAGTAAAACTAACTTTACAAACAGCCGCAATGAGAAAGTTCTGGTGTTTGCTACCGTGTTGCTGATAAAACTAAAATTGATTGAGCTGCCTCTTGGGAGGGCTCGAGAAAACCTAAGTCTTGTTGTTATGAAATGTTGTAATAATTCCCTTTGTATGTCATATTCATGAGCTGTGTGACACACATTTAATGAGGGCTCAGATAAGGAGGGGCAAAAGCTTGGGGTTTTCAAAGCGCTGCAGAGCAAAGATTCCGAGGCCGCATCTCAAGCTCACATTTCTTTTTTCCCTGGGAGCTTTTGACCGTGAGCAGTAACAGCGGCAGCGAAACATCAGGCTCAGGGGACTTTTTGCTTTTTGGTGTAACCAGAGTGACCGTTTGTCCTGGTTCGTCTGAAACAGTTACGGTTTACACCTGTGGTCTTAGACTAATCATCAATAGCCCACCTTTCCACTTTCAGAAGTGCCCGGGGTGAGGCAATGAATCACATGGCCACCCGTGTCATGATATAGTGTGGCTCTGCTGGAGGAGGTGACCTGCGCTCTGGGACTGTTGTTTCCAGTAACTACCTGTGTGTTCACAGCAAGTTATTGTTCCCGTAGAGACTCAGTTTCCTTCTCAGTCAGATAAAGGGGGATCTAATCAAGGGACCCAGGGAATAGCCTCTGGGCCAGTGCACAATGTTATATGCAAATTTTTGTATGAGTGTTGTTTCATGTCCGAGTATCTATCTTTGTATGTGGGTTTTCCTGGAGAGAGTTTCGATAGCAGTCATCATAATTTCGAAGCGGGTTTCATGAACCCCAAATGATAAAGAACTACATTGGCTGTGTAGCAGCGTCCATCCAGGACCCCCCCCCCCCCCACAAAGGGGTATTTGTAACGGTGTCCAGAATGTGGGACATCCAAGAAAAATACAGCATATTCTCCCTCCCCCACCCCAAGGCAGACCACCACAGGGGCAGGGAGACTCGAGCAGAGCCTTTCAGAGTTACTTTGCATATCAGTGATAGCCCAGCTTCAGACCTGCCTTGGAGCAAGGCCACTGAGAGTCATTTGCGTGTCAATAACAGCAACATAGCTTCATTCCTCATATGCAAAGGTAGTTATTTTGCATATCAACAGGGTTAACCAGGAAGGTTTGCTGTACTTAAACCCAGGAGGTTAACTGGGAAGCAGCTCCCCAAGTTACCAGGCCTGTGCTTGAGAGCTGAGAGATGGTTCTCCCCAAGCCACAGGGGAACAATGTGCGGCGGGGAGGG
>PVJD01007463.1:0-84260 GCA_004026545.1 Mormoops blainvillei
ATTTCCATCCCAGCACGAATGCTGATACCAGGTATATCTCTGCTTTCCTAGGCAAGAAGGCAGCAGGTGGCATTTCCCTTCTGGAGGTGGGAAGAGAAGTGAGAGGCTGCAGGAGATGAGGACAAAGCTGGCAAAAATTAGAGTGTGGGCTTAAACTTTGATCTGACTGTACGAACAGACAGGAACTATGCAGAGGTAGTTCATCTTTGGCGTGACCAGGCACAGTGTCTCCACAGAGAACTGAACCTTGGTGGGAACTGAGATTAGTGCATTAATAACTACTCTCTGGAAATCCATTCTTGGCAGGGGGGCTGAGGGAACCCGTTCTTCACAAAGCCATCTTGATCATCACCCTGTCATCTTTTCTTTGTTTGCAAACTTAGTTCTAAGACTTACTGATATGTGAGCCTCTGCTTATACTATGGGTCTTTAAAAACAGTTGACGTGAGCGATTCTTTTCAGCTAGTGGCAAGGCTATGTCCAAAGGGTTACCGAGTCGGCAATTACAGCCATTCTTAACTGTCGGGTCACATGGGGATGTTTCGAGCACCCTCATCACTTTTTCTATGGATGTTAAGTTGCTTCTGGTATTTACAAAAAGCCATCAACAATAGATGGAGACTTTTAAACATGTTTAAAAATTTATTGATTTCAGAGAGAGAGAGGAAGTGGGGGAGAGAGAGAGAGAAAAGAGAGAGAGATTTGTTGTTTCACTCAGTTATGCATTCATTGGTTGATTCTTGTTATGTGCCCTGATCGGGGACTGAACCCTGGGCATATCAGAATGACACTTGAACCAACTGAGCTAGCCAGCCAGGGGGAGACATTTTTCTAAAGGTTTTAGTCAAACTGACAGTGAGAGTTTTTATAAATGACTAAAAAGATAACTTTTATAAAATTAATATTTACCCTAAACTTGTTGGAATCTACTAAAAAGGTATGTAAATGAAGACATTAATGAAAGATTCGATTCCTTTCCATTTGGTAGGGATTCTCTTTGGCCCTGTCTGAAGGTGGGATCCTAAGGCTGGGGAGGTGGTGGGAAGGGCACCACCTCTTGAGAACTTCTTCCACGGTTACTGTTGGCACTTACCTCAAGCTTTTTCCTGATAGCCTCTAGTTTTTCAGTAGCTGCAGTCAATTCTGCGTTTGCTTGGGCTAATGCTTGACGTTTGGGCTCCACATCACAGTAGACCTGAAAATCCATATGGTATTTAATTCATGAGGTAATGAGCACACAAGGAGGACAAGTGACCATTCAATCCCACAGCTGCTGGAAGCGTTACGATCAAAATCTTTAATTCACCTAAGCAGTTGGTTGTTTGATTCTTAGCCATGGTACTACCTAATGGCAGAGCAAAAAGCCACAGAGCCTTCTAAGTGCTCTCTGCGTGTCCACTATTTATTCATTTATTCTGGGCATTGGAGTCATGAGTATTCTATTTGCCTTAAATGCCACATATGTCAAACACCATTAAGATACTGAAATTAGTTTGTCATAAAATTTGGAGATAATCTTCACATCACTAGAAATGGCAGTGTGCGGGAACTGTAGCTAAAGTTGGGATCAAGTCTTGACTTTAAGGCAGAAAATAAGTGTGGAGGAATTCTCTGGGCCCAGGAAGTGGGAGATATTCTCACACAACATTAACCACACTTTCGCATTCTTTCCCAAGTTCCTGGAGACCTTAAGTGTGTTTTTTGAATGGGTCGTTTGAGAATTTACGTGGATCAATTTTTTCTCCCGTTGGGGAAAGAGAAAGGAAATTAAATTTTATTTCCTATTTTATAGCAAAACAACAAGGAACACAGCCACAGTCTAACTCCATGCTCATATTTTCACTTGTGACGCAAGGAGAGCAGAGGGTCAGGCATTTCATCATAGAGAGAGGCCGCGCATCAATGCACATCGACGGCAACCTGTGTAAACTCTGTCTCTACACAGACTTCTGTACACAGAATGACGTTGACCATGCTCGTCATTTCCTCAGAAATTCCTTTTTGATTATGTCATACAACCTTCCAAGACAAAAATGAGGCAGGTTTTCAGAGCTAAGGACCATGTGTTGGTCCTTTTTACCCCCAGGACTGTGCAAAGTACTGGGAACACAGTTGACAATCAGTATTTGATAAATGAATGACTAAATGATCATCCTATCTCTATACTGCCCCAAGTGTAAACTTTAGATTAGACCATATAGAGGCAAAAATCTCCTTGTCATTAAAATGCTAAAACAAACAAACAAAAAACCTGGCTATTTCCTCATCTCCCTAAGTCTCCAACAGAGGGTGTGAATTTTTGCTTTGAGAGCAGCAGTTAAGTTCAATTAAACATGAATCCAGAGGAGTACTTGTTCCAAATTGAAATAAAATTAGTATTTTAACACAAATAAATATAATTAATGTATGCAACAAGTTTCCATCTAATTAAATCAAATTAATTGCTGCTTTTTGATCTAAAGTAGCTATTCACTCGACCCTAACAAAAGATAGTTTTTAATATTTCAAGTATTCAACTATATAGAATTCTACTTAATCAGACACATTCATGTCTCATTCTTAGAACTTTATCTTATTTGATAATTACTAAATTACATTTTTTTGCTGGCCTAGAAATTAAGATATTTATGGGCCACTGTGAATTCTACTTATAAACTACTCGATTAGGACTAATACCTCATAGAATTTAATGATGTTGATGACCCAGGCACAGAGGCCAGCTGCTGCAAAAGACTTGGTCCGAATCAGGTTTGGATTAAACTCTGGGTCTTTCAAATACTGTTCATTCACCACTTTTAGGCAGTTCTCTGGAATGTGCTCTTTGTCGTAGTTAATTAATGCTTGCAGAAAATCATCAACCTGTAAAGCAAAAGACTTATTGCAATGAGCCCACTTTGGCTGCAGAGAAAATTCCAAGATCAAAAGTTAAAATCAGCTTTTAGGACTCACATTACAAAGGCAAAATTGGCAAGCTGCATTTATCCCACTGCTTGACTTTTTCAGGCTTTAGTGTATGAAGTTAGAATTAGCAATGGACACTTTAAAAATCTCTTCTATCCCAGGGTAAAATATTCAGTCCCTGCACAGGAGGTACTCACATTTTGAAGGAAAATAAAGGCAGAAAAGAAAAAGAAAATCACATACCCCAAAGCCCCTTTGCTTCACCTTCTTGTACATTAGTAACATTTTTCCAGCATAAGAAATCCATGTAATTTTCTTCCTCCTACACTTAACTGCTTTCATAATTTTGCAAATAATTAGCAACCTTCCAAGGGCTGCTGGGGTGGACTCAGGTATGCTGTAACCCCAAGCTAACCTCCAACTTAGCAAACATAAAATCTAGGTCTAAAGAACATGCAGCAGCAGATTACCCTCAGGAAAAACAAAGATGATTCCTTTTCATGGGGACATCTTTGGCTGTCGGGCGTAACCACAGCCCTGAAAACAGAACTTGCTGGGGTTTTCATCCCACCAGGCTGTCTGATACCTTGCCCATGAAGACTTTAGCTGCTTTCCAGCTCCGGTCTTTCGGCACTCTGCCCCGGGGGGCCAGAAGGACCATCACGGCCGCCGTGACATTGGTAACTGCGTTCGGGGGGTTGGGAAAGGCTTTCAGCTCAGTGAGGTTGACCTAAAGGAAAGCACAGACACCTTCAAGGCCAGGGGAAGTCTGGAGAAGGCCTGTGAGTTGCCCAGTGTGTCTTCAGTGGCCTCCCACCTCTCCTTTTCACACCAGTCTCGGTTTGGCAGCTCTCTGCCTCCCACTGAGGAATTCCAAGAAGTTCAGTTCTCCCTGGGCACCTTTCTGATGCTCTGGAAACATCACTGCCCTTTGGCCTCTAAGCAAAATGGTTCATCTGGTATACCAGTCCTGCTGAGCCCTGCTCACTGACTCAGGAAATTTTATAAACATATAGGTTTATGGGTACTCGTGGGTTCTGTTCCATCTGTGTAACATACTTGCATTTTAACCAGGTGCTCCAAGGAACACAACCCCTTAGTTCAGTGGCTCTTAGTTGTGTTTTTCTGCTTAACATCTTCCATTAACATAGTGTAATGTTACATAGTGTACAGATGTACAAGAAACATCTTCCATTACACTATGATGACTCTCAATTGGGAGGATGCCTGTATAGATTGTAACTATTTTCTGCACTAGTCCTTAATCTTCTCACGTCGGGATCCTGATTTACCCAACAGATGGTATTGGGTAATGGTATAAATTACAGGTATCAGGGCAAATATGTAGGGGCCTTGGTACCTATAAGAAATACATGTAGGTTCATGACAGAAGACTTAAAAGACAAGTATTTCCTGTAATACTTCATGAGCTACATAAAGTACTCATCAAACGTTGAATCTGATTCTGCTCCATTACCATAAACTGCCTATTTATTTGGGAAATGACTGCAAAGGGGAGAACAGGTGAAAATAAGAACAAAAGCAAAGACAAAGTATGCTGAGGATAAGAGAGCTAGCTAACCAAGATTCTTCTGCATTCATAAATATCATCATTTACAAATATATTCAGCTTTCTATTTAAGTGACATTTATTTTGCCTGAGTAAATAATGATATATTTAGAGAAAAAGTTGCAAATGTAGTGAGGCACAAGGAAGAAAATACACATTCCATTGCTCAAAATTGAAGAGGAAAATACAAAATTCCATTAAGAGAGAATTGATTACTACTGTCTTTTGCTTTTTTCCCAATCGTTTTTCTACGCATGTATGTTCTTCCTTAAAAAACCCATATAGTATTTCCTATTTTATAACTTGCTTTATTCACTTACTATATCATAGACATTTTCTCATGTTGCTAACTAGTATCCGACATCACTTTAATGGCAGCAGAGCACTCTAATGCATAATAATCAACCTTCAATCAAGGTGTGCTTATATTCTTTTATATTTTTCAGTTTTATTGCATTTTCAGCAACACACATGTAAATAAGTCTTGGCTCACTGTCAAAATTATTATCTCCAAAAATTAATTAGAAAAAGGAATGGAATATTTCTCTGAATAGCAGGCAATGTTTGGATCCCTTTATCTTTGAAGTTGACTCCTCAGAACCTTGGGTCAGGGAGTCCCTGGGACTCTCCCCTGGGGCCTTGCAGAACCCAAGGACAAGACTAGCTGCTTCAAATACCATCGGCCACAACATTGTTTTTCCTTACACTACCCTTCTAATGATCACAGATTATTTTCTCATATGGAAATTCGAAAGCTCAATGAGGTTTAACTAATAACATGATGTAAGGAAAAGGGTGTGGGCCAACCTTAGGTACCTTTGTTCCCACCCAAGCTTTTTACGAGCAGCTCTCATTATTGCTACTTTTTATATTCCAGAGGAAATACAGAATTCCCCCCCACCCCCCTCTGCTTAGCTCTTAAAGCAACACATAATTGAAACAATTGGATTTGGGTCAAATCCATTCGCTAACAACACAACTGCCTTTCGGGAGAGTACAAGTCCCATGGTGCTGGAAGTATTCAGTGGGAGACAGACCCCTGGATAGGAAGGAAGCTGAACTATAATGACAGCCTGAAAAGTTTGTTTCAATGTTATTACCTTTCTTCTCAAAAGCTTTTTTGGTTGCATGGACTTAACGCTCAGTTCAGTTATTCAAACTCTAAAAACTTTACATACAATTGTGAGGAACCCCAAAATAATCATCTTTACCCTGTTGAGTGTATTGAGTGCAGCTGTCGCGGCCACCAGGGCAGGCTCGGCCTTGAGCAAGTCGGCCTCACACTCCTTCTGTTTCTGGGACACTTCGGTCTGAATGGCTGCCACCTAATCAAGGGGGAAAGCACACAAACCCACGAACACAAATGATCGCCTTAGATATCTCTGCTGAAAAATACGGGCTGAGTCAGACGCACTGTTCAATAAGTCATCTGTCTACATCTTGAACAGCTGAGGATTCGGTCTAAAGACTAATTCCCTTTAGGCACACTGTGTATACAAAGCTCGGTACATGCACAAGGCACACAACGACAGATGCCAACACAAATGGATTCAAGTACCAGTACGCTCCAGGAGGGGCTCTGACTAATTATACGGTGCCCCTAATAAGAAAGGCAAGATTAAGCGATCACTCTGTTCTTCAAATTCCTTTTTCAGAGTCCTGGACAAGTGGAACTCCAGGCTGGCTGAGTGACTTAGACCACCAAATATTCATGCGATTGTATTTCCTACCTAATTTTTGCTAACATTTGCCTAAAAGCCACGTTGGTTCTTCTTTAGGAATAGATGTAAAGCTTTCTTGTTCAACTGGCTATTAGATACCATTCCATGCCGTACAAGCTTAACCATAGATAGAATTTCTATAATGACTAATTACTGGTCTAAGGACCTGGTGAGGAACTAGAGCCGCAATAGTCCAGTTCTGCCTTTGGCAGTAGAATAATGACACTGATGCCCACTCTCCCGTTGAGGGTCTGGTGGTAGTGTCCACATGGCAGAGAGGGTGCCGTACCAGCCTCACGACATGAACACATGTGATATGGATACAGGGAAACCCCGCAGGTAAGCTGAGCCGAATCAAAGTGAGAAGCTTTGGAGTTTCCATCCTCCTCCTTTTAGGACACCTGTAGAATCTGAATGGTCAGGAAGAATACACTTGTAGTTCTCAGCAGAAATGTAAAAGTTCAAAGCCGTGGCACTGGGCACCAGGATCTGGCCACCGTGGGAGACCTGCAGTGATGGCGGTTTGTGGAATGTAAAGTGTGAACAGAGTGCATTTCTTCTGCCATGCTTGGAATGAACAGGTTTAACTATACCATAAAATTAAACACTACTCACAACAAATTACGTTGTGTACTAAAGCTTTATTAGCAGTAATTACCCATCTTCTGATTAACCAGAAGTTATGCTGCACCTTTTAGGAACATGATCAGTGCAGGGTAGATATGTGATCTCCTGCCAGCACACACACGGGGACCGTTAATGTAAATAAGGAGACTCTGCACACTTACTGAGAACTGTTCCAAAACCACAGCCCTCAAAACTGCCAGGAATGGACCATGAAAATTTTAAGAATACTACATTTTCAGTGTGCTAGAGAATGCCATTACAGATGAAAGAGAGAGTGTATTTGGGTGAGGGAGTTAGTACTGCAAGTATTTATTTTCCATAATGGTATAATGAATCTGTAAAAGCTTTTTGTTACCATTTGTAAAAGCATCATTTTAAAGCTGCACTCAGGATCGCAGATTTTTAGCGCTAGAAGAAACAGAGTTTTTCTTTAAGTGCTATTTCTGTAAGACTGGAAGTTGCTACTCTTCTTCTTCTGCCTCCTTTACTGTTAATGGAGTATTATTCCATTGGGTAATGTTTATAACAGAGCAATCTTGAACTTTTAATAAATAACAAACCAAAAATGCAAATAAAAAATACTCTAGGCTAACTTATTTCTCATTCCCAGTGCCTCTTACCCTAAGGTGCAACAATACCAGAGCCGTGAAAATGCTGTGTATCTTAGTGACTTGGGGAGCCTCTGTGTGCAATTTCCTTTGCCCTAGGGCTCCTGGGTAATGCCAGCAGGGCTCACCTAGGAAAAGGGCGAGAAGCTACACAGGTTGCTTAGGGTACTTTCCCGCTACCATTGTCCGTTAAAGCAGAGACTTGGAGTAGCCCCATGCTTGGGTACACCAGAGTTTTTATCAGTCAAAAGCTCCTTGCAGATGATTCGTGAAATTTAGTAGTAGACACAGAGAGAGAGAATGAAGTCACAATACTTGTTATGGGCAGAACTACGTTCACCCAAAATTTATGTTAAAGCCCTAACCGCAGTGCCTCAGAAAGTGACTATTTGGAATTGGGCCTTTAAAGAGGTGATTAAGTTAAAACAAGCTCATTAGGGTGGGCCCTAATACAATCTTACTGGTGTCCTTATTATAGGAGGAAATCTAGACACACAGAAGACACACCAGAGGTGTGCACACAGAGGAAAGATCATGTGAGGACACAGCAAGAAGGTGGCCATCTGCAAGCCAACAAAAGGGGCCTCTCCCTGAGGACAGGCTTCCCCAAGAGGAGAAACCAAACCTGCCAACACCTTGATCTTGGACTTCCAGAATTGTGAGAAAATAAATTTCTGCTTTTTAATCCTCCAGGACTTTGGTATTTTGTTATGAAAGCACTAGCAGATGAACACACTGCCTTGACCTATCTCCAGACTATAAGAAATTTCTGACAGCCCTCCAAGATCCAGCCCCACCCACATTTAGGAAGAAAACATACAAAGATGGAATACCATTCAAAATCAAGGAGGATGACCAACTTCTGAAAAGACTGTACGAGCAAGTACCTGCAATTTGAAAAGCACTTATGCTTATGAGGATTGCACTGTAGTGAACAAAAAAGCAGTTTGAAAGGGATGAGAGGACCCTTAGACTTTGGAGCTGGTTAAGTCAAAGGTGGAAGAACTAATTTTCACAGGCTGAATGGTGCTGGTGCTGTATGAAGTCACCGCTGGCAATGCCAATGGTTTGCGTGGCTTTTTATTATTTTACGAATGTGAAGCAACCATTTCAACTTGTCTACATGGATTGTCAAGATGCACAGGAAAGCAGTGTCTAAACCCCAATATTAAAAGCGGCCATGTACTTTCATTACCCTTTAATTGCTTCTCACGTGTTAAGCCTTGAGACCCCAAATTTCACAGGATCACAGAGTCCATATACACCTTTAATAACCACATAGAATCCAGCACATTGCTGGACCTCTAACAGGTGGATGCCCATAGCACATTTCGGTGTTTGATTTTCCTTGCCTCTATATTGTTTAATTACAAGAAGACCTTCTTTCCATGACCACCCAGTTTAAAACCGTTCCTTCCACTGTCAAATCTATTTGATTTTCATCAGAGCCCTTATCACTAACTCAGAATATCTTGTCTATCAGCATGTCATGTGTCTCCTGTCAGTCTCTCCCATCACAATGGGAGCTACATGAGGTCACCTTGTAGGATTTATATCTTCAAGTGCAGTGCTAGGGAAAAAAATAGGAGCTCAGTTAGTATTTGTTGTTTACAATTAAATTAAGCTTCATGGATAAAATAAAAAATGTTTGCAAGGACCATTTTCTTCCTTGGTATGCATTAGATATAAAAATAATATGTGTCTCTTTCATGTGTGAAGAACTCCACAACCTGTCAGATGAGTTCTAATTTTCTACAACATTTTCCCCTTTGGGAGAATAATTTTGCCTTAGGAAATCACATGCAGAAATGCAAAAATACCCGTAGAGTATTTGTTATATTTTAAGATCTCAAAAAGGCATCTGTAGAGACAGGTTATGATATAACAATTACTAGAACATCACATACTTGTGCAAAGCCTAAAAAAAATATCCCTTGGGTTGGATTAGCTTAGAATATCACACCATGTGTGATACCTAATTGCTTAATATACTAAGATACTCTTAAAAACATCTTACACTTATCTGTAATTCATAAAAATATTTATTACCATAATTAGGAATAATATGCTTATTGGCCATGTCCAGTGTGCCTTATCTTCCACTTCAAGACATTGTTGTTTTTCTTTTTTAAAAAAGCAACAGCTTATTTAGGGTTTTGATTTCAATACACTTATCAAATATTTAGTTGTGCAGGCTAAAGGCAAACATGCTCAATACATATTTAGAAAAAAAGAAAAACACCTTAATTGACTATGAATGAATGGTGACACTGCTGGAAAAACTCAAATATTTTCTGGTACCAAAAAATGCAAGGATAATGGCATAATAGCTACTGACTCACTGGCTATGAGAGTGGTGGCAATTTACAACTTTTTATTAACTAAGCCAAGTCTAATATTTCGCCTAAAATAAAAGAATTTACCTTACACACATGTACATATTCATTCAATTTTTAAACAAATATTTATGAATCTTATGTTTACTGTAATATTTCTTTTGAAAATAAGATCTAGAAAAAAATCCTTTCTATTTGAACCTGAAGTTTGGGTAAAAGCAGAAGACAAAAGAAGTTATATATATATTTTTTAGAATTGCTGGAAACCTCAGTGCAAAGAATGCACATTCTATACAATCTTAAAAGTAATTGTTTCCAACAATAAAACATAATACAAAATGCCAGAACCTCAATCTAATGAAAAAGCACAAATTTAGCTTAGGATTTAATAATAAACTCTAGTTGTATTATTAAAATGCAAAATTTGAAAACCATCTTGCAAAGTGATGGAATGGGCTTTGTTAACAATTGAGTTGTTCAATTTGCCTAAAAACTGCAAACCTTTAGAAACCTCAGAAGCGACTTGATGACCTTTACTGTATTACAAACAGGCCTGATGTTCAAGATCCACATCCATTATATGCTTGAATGAGCTCAGTATTTATTGTCCTTTCATATCATTAAAAGAGCTAAAAGGTTGGGAAAATGCATAATGTAAAGAAAGGTCAAGTGGTAATCATGGTGTGAAATGCTGTTACATGTGTTACTATAATAATTCTTCAGATTTTTACGCTCCTTGGAGAGGAAGTTGTTCCAAATGGTTCACCTACGAAGGTTTATTTTGTGCTAAATACAGCTCGGTGCTCTAAATGGTGGAATGAGCCTGACCTTTCGCTCCTCGGCGTCGGCGGTGGCCTTTTCGCGGCTCACTTTCTCCGTCTGAAGCCCAATCTTTGTGATCAGAGCTTCAGCGTCCTGATTCCTCAGCTGCAGCTCAGCTTCTTGAGAGGCAAGTCTGGCTTTAAGGTTGCCCACCTAAAGAAAAAAGTCCTTAGTTTGAAGTACCTTGTATTGATAAGAACAAACATCAGATATCACTTGGTTTTCATTTTTAGTATTTGTTTTTATTGTCACCCCAAGGACATGCTTACTGATTTTAGAGAGAGCGGAAGGGAGGGAGGGAGAGAGAGAGAGGGAGAGAAACGTGGACGTGAGAGAGAAAACATCGATCGGTTGCCTCTTGTACGTACGTACCTAGACCAGGGACCAAACCTGCAACCTAGTATGTGACTTGACCAGAAATCGAAACCACACCAGCAACCTTTCAGTTTACAGGATGACGCTCCAACCAACTGAGCCACACTGGCCAGGGCAGATATAGCTTAGTTTTTAAAATTAAACCAGGGATCCCCGGCAGTTTGCATATTGCATCTGTTTTGACCCAGTGGACTTTAGTCTCCTGTGTGAAAATGCAGCCCCAACTTTTGCCTTAAAGGAATAAACAGAACAATGTTTTCTGATGGTTTTGTGGGAAATATTAATTTATGTCAGCATCAAGTAGAAGTTTATCTTCTCAGTCCATTCCGTGCAGTCAGAGAGGCACTCACAGCGGACCCCACCTGAGGCCCCGTCACCTGCACCCAATGCTCTCCAGGTCCTGTGTAGCTCAGACCCCCGGCAGTGGAGTCTGTGGGAAAACCTGCTTGGTGACAAGCCAGAAGAACCCTGCTTTCCTACTCCAACAGATGGCCGGGGGCTCCAGGCAAGCTGAAGACATCAATACTCCTTGGCTGTTGTCCGTTGCTTACTTTGATAGATATGCCCACAGGCAGGTCTTATCTCTTCCCACAAAATGAGAAACGGCCTCCTGAGTTTTCTTCACCTCATAGGACATTCGCCTTAATTCCTACACTACGAAAGGCAAACCCTGAATGTCTTGGGGGAGAGAAGTCCAGGGATTGCCCAGATGTGAATTCCCCCTACGGGGGGAGGGGTGCAGCGCTCATGAAACTCAGTCTTTCTGAGGCATCCACAAATTTAGCTGCTAACGAATGACTCTCCCCACCTTTTAAGTTAGGATTTCATGAGGTGCGGAAGGTACCACTGGGTTCCTAAGTTTGAGGATCATGTAAATAAAAACAGAAGGGAAGCACTAGGGAGAAAAAGGGGACTCGGCCCTCAGAAACACATGAAAGCGGCTTCATACATCATTTACACTCTACCAAAAAGCAAAATTACCACTACCATCGGCACCGTTGAGGCAAGACTGCTTTTTAGCCTCTCTGCGGACTCCGAGTGACCCTGCTCAGCGACCTCTGATTTTCTATTCTTTCAGGCCGCGTGAAACTGGTTGGGTGTTAAGTCATAATCAGCGGGATCATCCAGGAGACGAGGAAGAAGCCGTTATTGCGAGCCCTGATTTCAGTTTCTAAGGAAGCTATTAGGTCCCAAATACCCAAAGTGCCTCCGAGGAGTGGGGGCCTTACGACTGAAGCTGAAAGCGTCACTGGATGATGGCAGCCACAGGGAGGCCAGACACCGAGACTGGAGAAAACTCCTAGACTTAGGGGCCCTAAGGACACGATCAACCCCAATCACATCACCAACCAGGAAATGGTGCCCTCCCTGCCGGGATGAGAATCTGAAACCAAAACAGGTCCTAGTTCCGTCCTCAGGTGACAAGATTCCTGACGGTAAGCCCAGAACACTGAAGCAGTCAGAGGCGAGCGAGGGCAGCCAGCTGCGCCCAACCCCCTCAGCGAGTCCCCACTGCCCTGCCCTGAGTCAGGCCAACGGAAGGCGTCTCTCCAAACCGGCAGAGACGGAGTAAGTGGCTGATCCCTTTCTAGGCTTCGGAAAGCAGAAAAACACAGTGTGTTTTTTTTTTCACGTCCTTAAGATGTAAAATTTTAGCACTAGGTATCTTATATAAATGGTTTGAAATGTTGCTTCAGAAATAATTTTTAAAAACATTTTTTAAGAGCATAGATTCCACTCAGTGATAATACACCCGGTCGTACCTGAAAGGCCGTGGTTTGCAGCTTCTGGATGCCATTCGCCAGGTGCTCCTTCTTCTGGGAGACCTCTTTTTGTTTCTTCTTCAGCAGGTTCTTAAATAGGGATATTTGTTCTAGAAAACTCTTTGGGGTGGTATAGTTGTATCTTTTCTCATTTTGGTAATACCTAGTACTCATTTCGTTGACGCTGGTGTGAACGTGGGCCATGAAAAAGCTAATGGAATCTTTGTCCACCGGCTGAAACAAAACATCGCAATTCCTGTGAAATTCTCTCAAGTCTAAACAAAACTGCAATGAAAAAATTTGCAAATATATACTGTATCTTTTCCAAAAGCCAGTACAACTTACAGAGGAATCTAGAAACACTTAATTAGTCTTTAACAGATATCCACAGGATCAGAGAGATGACCAAAAAAGGCTTTCAGGGTTGCTAACCTCTTCTTGCCAAGTGAGCAAACGATTTTTACGTGCTGCACACACCAAACCCCAAAACCAATATAACACAAGCGCTACTTCTCACAACTTGATTTTTATGTATCAAGTGGGAGAAAGACAAAATGGAGAAATGGAGACGCAGTACTCTGAGAAGTATTTTTGCGGTTGCTTTCAAATTCAGTTTTAGGCAAAGTAAACCAACAACCCTGCCATCATCGGAAAAAAAAAAAGCTGAAAACTGAGAAATATAGTTTTATAAGAATCCATGTGAAAAATTGAATGGTGAGGTATAAAAGTCACTGTTGCTGGGAGAAAAATATGGTCATTTCTATTCTCATTTAGGGGCGGGGGGGAAAGAATACCGCTGCTTTGAAGAGTTCCTGGAGGAGCCCGCCCCCCCACTATACATTCTTTCCATTTTGTCCTCTATGACTTCTGAAGTTGTTAACTTTTTAATTTGCAGAGTCACATCTCCCTCATTTTAATGATTATTTATTGCATTCTGTACAAGATGAACCAGGTTCAATTAATCAAGGGAAGCCTAAAAATCAATTAATATGAATTAAATGAGCTACACTAACTCTTAGGAAAGTCACACATAATTTACCAAAGTGTTGTCAATAACACTCAGGCGTCTTCGGGAAAACTGTGCACAAGTGGCTGGTGATGCAGTTAAACGTTTCAAACCTGCACCATTAATATGAGAACCAGGGCTGTGGGGAGAGACGGCCAGTTTCGGCTGGGGAGAAACAATTGCTCCTGAGCACCGTCTGAACACTCGACTTTCCCACCTCATGAAAAGCTCCTAGTGGATTTTAAATATGTACCTATTGGGTTGTTCTGCATATAAAAACTCCATTTCACTAGCAGCTAACATGCTTTTAAAGCAAAAATCAAACCTTGAATATTCTTTGTTTCTAGTAAATCTAAGACATGTGTATATTACCAGATAGTGAACTCAGAAATATCCACTTATAAGGCAGTTATATAAACTCCACAGAAATCATATCCTCTTAGGGGTTTTATTTTTAAAAGAGCCTGACTGCAATATAAACATGGGTGGAAATTCACTCCTGTCCTGTCTTGTTTTAATGAGAACTGAAAGTGTGCGTATAGTCTTCTATAGTATAAATACTTCCCCAGCCAAGTGCAGTCCCCATACAGAGGGAAAAACCAGCGACAACAAACCCTGGCCTCCGCCCAACCATGATCCTTATGAGGAGGCTCCCGGGCTGCCCTGAAAAGCTCTCTTTAACAACAGTTTCATTTGTAAATCTGCGATGGAAGAAGTGGTTTCCGGTAGAGCTGGAAGTGGCCCGAGACAACTCGTCTCAATGGGGCAAAATAACTATTGTTATCGGGCTTAACAAAATGGCACAGCATGGGAGCCTCGCCGAGCCAGGGAGCAGCTGCTTGTAATTCACACTGTTTTTCAGAAAACTCTAATCGTTCCAGAACAGACCTCTTTGATGACTGGTCTTCCCTGCATTCTCAATTTGTCACTTTCTCTTATGATAAGGTCAGTAGTGACAGCACTTCCTGACATTAACAGCTGTGGTTTTTAAAGGGTCATTGTAGAACTACTAATTGCAGTAATTTCATTAGCATAAATTATTTATTCTGCCATTCATTTATCTCCAGTTTTCTTTGGGGGAGGCAAGGAGGAGATGGCTGGGGGAGCTGCCGCAGGGATGGCCGCGGGGTGCTGTGTTTTTTTTCACTTTTAGATGTGAGAGCTAAGACCATTCCTGCTGCCTTTGGCCCCTTAGTGAAAGCCAGCTGCCCCATTCCATAGCTCTTTAGCAGCCAAACGTGGTGAAGGCAAAAATCATCATGTCACCATCAATGGTCGTAGGTCCAAGGTTTCCCCGTGAAGCAGCTTTGGAAAACAATGCTGTATTCTGCACATCGTCAACTGCAAAATTGGAACTGCCTTTTCCTCACATTAGTAAAAAGTGCTTAATTTCTACTCCCTTACTTGGCTCATTGTAAACTGAAACACACACACACACCCGCGCACGCACACACACACACAAATTCCTGTTACTTGGGGTAATGGCTCTTGGCTTGTGGCAGTCAGTGCCACACCAAGTACTTCGGCCACCCAGCTCTTAAAGAAAAGGTCCAGTATGCCCCCGTTGTTGGAAATAACAGACAGCAACATCTGAACGAAAAGCAACCCCTGGAGGCCAGAGCTAAATCAAATATCTTGTTATAGAGGATTTTACATCTTCCCAAGACTAGCCCAGAAGACTGTACTGGTCTGCACTTTTAAATTCTGACTTTCAAAAGGACTGTACTCAAAAGAGAAGGGGGCAGATGAAAAGAAACTTGTTTTTTAAGTTGAACTTGTATAACTTTGTAACATATAAACATCATAAACCTACAGTCCATCTTGAAAATTTTTCTCAGAAATTATTTGTTTTTTTAAAGCTTTATTGAAGTATAATTAATATACAAATGCTCATATTTAATATTTATATTAATATTTTAACAATTCCAAACTGCTGAGTTATGAAATTAATTGTACATTGCAGCCCCTTTGGGGGCTCGCAGAAATAGAGAATATGTTAGTTAGATACTTGTGGTTGTCCAGTTGGTTTATTAAATAAAGGACATTTAAGAATGCACAATACGAGCAGTGTTACATTGGAGTGCCTCTTCCAAGCTGACTGACTCCCAGAGAAAGACTCCGTAGGCAGCAGGGATGCGGGGTTTGAACCGAGAACCTGGATTAGATTCCCAGTTCTGTGAAGTTCGGCAAATTACTGCATTCCCCTGTACTTCCTCCTGCTCACAAATCAAACCTTCAACTTTCATCACCGCTTTTTACTGCTTCTTTCCTTCCTCTCCTTTTATCCGTTTTGAGAACAATCAGACATTTGTGCAATAGCCCAAAGCAGAGGTTAAGACTACGGGCTCTTGTGTCAAAGTGCACACGGGCCCCTGGCCTGCTGAGTGATCCCATACTTTCGGCTGCCATCCCTCCCCTGTGTCACAGGGAAACCGGTGGCCCTCCTCAGAAGGCTGGTGCTTAGAGGTGGCACGCAATGCAGAAGCAGGGAGGTGCTACTTCTGCCGTGGCCCACGGAAACAGTGCGCCGGCGGCAGTCCCAGCACGATGCCCAGATAGGGCAGCCGCACGTGTTCAATGTAACACCAAACACAGTTCTCTAAGTCATATGTTATTTGTTTTTGTTTGTTACTTTGTCTGGTGGATGCATTTGGTTCTTAGTTCGTTCACGCTTTTAACTCTTTGTCTTTTAGAGAGACCGAGTTTGGGTCAAAGGCAAGATCAAGTCCAGCCAAAGCTAGCAAGCTTCCAGATGAGTCCAGTCGCTGAAAGGAGGAGCTTCAACAGTTCTTTGATGGCCCATTGAAACAAAGAAGCAGTGAGGACTGAGGCAGTGAGCAGGTAAACCAGAACCCAGCTACCGCTTTCATGGAAAGGGACCAGGCAGGAGAGGGTGCAGCTGGCCGCGTGAGGCTGGTGCTGGAGGGACACACAGACTGTAACTTGGAGCCAGGGACGCCTCCCTTTGATTGAGTTACTCATGTCTTAAAAGCATGTCCACGTCCCTCGGCAGCTTAAAAACTGGACCCTACGTTTGAGACAGAAGGGATTCCTGAAGTTCCCAAAGCCCTAGGAAGCCACATTCGACTGCATTTTCGGAATTCTCTTCTACATCTCATTAATACGCACGGAGCAAGAATGTCCAACGGACAGTGTATCAGTGTGCGCGTGTGAAGGAGAACGAGGGCTAAAGGGTGGGGAAGGGTGTTAATGGCCACCTGGGACTTTTCTCATATGTTTGAACGTAGGTTTAAGCCCGTATGTAGGCAGGTTCAAAATAATTTGGTTGCATTTGTTCTTGTCTGGATCTTTTAAAATTCTATGAGTGTTCCTCAGAAAGAGGATCTCTTCCCCGAATTCACAGAATTTCTATTGCACACGGTTATCTTTCTACTATATAAATTTATATGAAAGAATCCTCATTTATATTTCAAAGGGAAGACTGTGCTAAAAAAGTCATTAACAGAAACACTGCTAACATACTATATCAACAAAGTGGTGTTTAGCACTGTTCATGCTTGGCCTAACGTTTACAAAGGAACATTCAGAGGCTTCTGAACCCACCTTTTTTTTGGTGAATGTTCCTAACTGGGACGCATACACTTCTCAGTCGGGTCTTCTCCCGATTACCACTTGAAAGTCCACTCCCAGGGATACCAAAGGCCTTTCCTCCTCTCTCCCCTTACAACACATTGTCCCACCTCTGTTTTCAAATCTCCTGTGAGGAGGAGTGTGTGTCAACAGTCTTCAGATAAATACCCAGTGGTGCTGAAGTGTCAAACTATTTTGGTCCTTCTGTCAGCTGTCAGTTAGTTCAATACCAGGCAACAGAAGAGGAGCACAAACATTTACAGAGATGCAGTCAGCCCACATCCCTGGGTGCTGTGTGTGTACCGACGGAAAATTATATGTCAGTACATGTGGAACTGCTTGCCTTTAATGAATCCTTTCTCTGTGGCTAAAGGGGGTCACCTTGTGTAAGTACACTACACTCAGCAAATGAGATCGATAATTAAGAAGTGCCCAAATTATGCTGATAACCTCCAGTCTTAATAATGGAAATCAAAACTAAGAAAGTGATTGAATTAGTGCTCATTCAAAAAATCTAAAAGCTGTTTTTGACCTCTACAGAAAAGGCACTGTACATATTTAGAAGAACATAGACACGCTGCACTCGGAATTAATAATTATTGCTCCCGAGTAACAAATTAGGAAGGTGGGAAAGTTAAACAGGCACACTACACCGAAATGAAATTATCTGGCTAATTTGTTTCCAGGCATAATTCAGTTCCACAGAAATGGCCAAGTGATCTTTAGATTCCTGTGTGGCACTCAGCATCCTATAGGAGGCGTCATGATACCACAAGACTGAGCTTAGCACCTGCCAGGAGCCCTCTGGACTTAGAGTGATGCAAGTCCTGCCTCCTCCAGCAGATGTCAACGGTCACTGACATATCTAAGCTCCTTCAGTAGTTACTATCTCCAAAGTGGCACCTGCTTTGACAGAAGAAAACCTGCACCCGAGCAGCAACGATGAGGAACTTGCAAAAGCGCTGTGCCCGGCACGAATTCGAACCAGGCTCCTCGCTCTGACACCCCCCCGCCCCCGCCATGAGAATTAACATTAAGAAGCAGCATGCCCCGGTCCTTTTCCTCATCACACCAGCCGGTTACATGAACGGGATAAAACAGAATTTGGCAACTGAAAGATACATACTGACTCTCTCCCTCTAATCAAGTGAGATTTTGAACCCTGATTGTAATTACCAGATAATAAAAATAGAGCCCTACATAACTCCAGGAATGCGGTGACCCTTGCAATAGCCGAAGAAATTTGTGTTGACAATGGTGACCTTACTTGTCCTATTTAATGGTTTTCCAGATTTTAAAGTACAAAGTATTCCTGGTCGACTTTAATCTAATGTTAGTGTTGGTCTCCCTTCTGTGGGCTTCCTTCGGCTCTTCAGGCAGACACGGAATCACTGCGAACGTCCAGCCCATTCCAGGCACCTTTCCACCTTCCCTCTCAGCAGCGCTAGAAGACACGCCTCCCCAGGAAATGTGCGCCATCGCCACCCTTCCACATTACCCAATCATGAAGGCACTAGAAACAAATAAAACTTCATTTCTAGGAAGTCTAAATGATACTTTCATGTTTACTGCCCTTTTGCCTTTGAATTTGAACCCTTGAAGTTTTTTTTTTTTCAGTTTCATGTAACCATTTTAAAATATAATGGGAGGTGCAAATCTCCTCATGACCAAATGACAAACATAACCTGTAAAGCATAAAGCCATAAAACAGAGGCACAGATTCATTATTTCACTTTGTGGCTGCTGAATTTAGGGGGGCTGATTGTTCACCTGTCAATACTGTAATGAGAAAAATCACAGCTGCCTTCCTTTGTTAAGATCAAGCTTTGCATGGCCATGGGTGGCTAGTTTGTTGTTCGGGTTTTCAGGGTGGATTTACAGGATTTATACTCAGTAAGTCCTATTATGATACCAGTCATGACCCTGGGCTTTCTGGTGAATCAGGGCATGAGTCAGAACATGCTCACATGCACGTGTGCACACACACACATACCTCAACGTGGTATAAAAACGTCAACCATTATATTCCATAGAATGTAAACTAACAGAGATGATCTTACCATCGCCAACAAACAACAAGGGCAGCTTTCTGATAGGAGGTGCATTTTGAAAAACATTTCCTGAGGACTTTCATTCAGAGTGTGTGAGCGAGCGTATGCGTATGTGCGAGATATCCAGAGGCCGACACGACCCACCTCAATCCCCTCGATTTCCTCAATGAACCTCCTGCTGACGGAGACCAGAGCCTCCTGCGGCCACGCATGAAACCAGTCAATAGCCGTGCAGTTAACGATGGCTGGGAACTTCCGAGCTCGAACTCTCAGCGTGTGGCCAACCGGAGAGAAACACAAAATGATCTGCGGAGACATGGGGCCGGGCAGAAGCAGGAGGGGGATGAGTGAGCAACGCGTTACATTGCGATCCTAGACAAGGAAAGAAAGGGGCACAGCCACCCGTGACATTCGGCTGGCCTGTCGCACTGCCGAGCGGGAAGGCAGCCTGGAGCTCCTTGCTAATCAAAGTGCAAGCCTTCCCCGAGTGGCTGCCCCATCAAACACGCTTAGAATGTGCGCCTCTCCTTGTAAATATTTTTGATGATTATCATTAATAGTGGGGAACTTACCCTTTTCGATCACACAAATAACATTATAACAATAAAAAATAAAAACCAAAGGCAAATCACCATGACAAAATGGTGCCAATACTTTCATCTTTTGTCTCCGTCTGTTCTGTAATTCATCAGGTTCCAGAAAGCTGTGCAATTCGCTTTCAGTGTTTAATCTTATCAAAGATAAAATGTTTTATCTTATTGTTTATTTTTTCTCTTAAAACAGAGTACTTTCACTTGAGTTGTTGCCATTTTTAAAGGAGTAAAAAAAATCAGTTTACTAAATGCTTGTGATGAGAAATTTATAAATTTCTGGTTTAAATCTAAAGTTTTATTTAGGTAGTTAATGATTTAAGAGTTAATTTAAATCAGAGTATATTTCTACACTCTTTTTCAAAGGGTTTGATTTCTTCCCCGTAGCATTTAAAAAATTCACGTCATAAAAGTCACCAGCATACACGAAGCCATGTAATATCTCATTTAACAGATGTTTTTATGTTTGTTTAATTATGTGAAGCTCTTCAACTCAAGAGAGCTAAATCCTAAGATCTAAAATTTTTAACAACGCATAAGCCAACAAAATCATATATTCATTATATTCAAGAATCTAGTTACAAACTCATTAATTGCTCTAATATGGCATGTGCTAAGGTAACGAGTCTCACTTACAATGCATCATTTTCACTTACATAACCCAGTTCTTAGGTTTCTCCTACCAGATTTCTTTTCTTCCCGTACTTGAATATTTCTCCCTTCTGTCTGAGAAGGTGATTTTCCACACCCAGCATATCTCTCGTCTGTGACAACTTCAGAAAACTTCATTTATACATAACTGTGGCAAAGGCAGAGGGAAAAAAAGCATCCTTTCCCTGAGGTCCTATCTCCATCTCCCCCACACTTGCTACATTTCTACACTGGTTACAAGCCACTTGCTACATTTCCACACTTGTCTGGATCGGGTTTAGCGTCTGTGTTTCTACAGGTCCTCCAGGTTAACTCTGACATTCATGGCTATACCCTAATAGTTTTAAAGTTACTATGGGAATACTTAAATGAAATATTTACATTTTCAATGCTTTTGCAGTTGGTGAAATACTCACAGGCTCTAAGTCTCTATTCTACATACAGAGTGACATAAAAAATGTATGGAATTTTAAAAAAATTAGATAATTATTAATAACCTAAATTCTGTGATCTAAAATTGATGCTGGAAACTAACTTAGAAAAATATACCTGCTCATTGGTACGTCCTAAGAAAGGAAAGGATGGTTTCACACAGCCTTGAGGAGTGTAATTGACTCTATTCACTGCTCAATTTCTAGTTTTGCTAGAAATCGAGCACAAAATTAACCCTGCCATCCAGTTTCCTTTGTAGTAGTCTTACGTGGGATTTTTTTTTTTTTGAGAGCCCATGCTAATGTCTGGAAACTGACAATTGTTTTGCTTTTAAAACAGTCTCTACAACATTAGAGATAACCTGGGTTAAATTCAAGTTGTTGCCTCAAGGAATATTATTGTGTGGAGGCGGGAATTATTTTTCTTATTTTATTTCCCTAAATTTCATAAGGGATTAACATAGCAACAAATTTATAAAAAAATAAAAAAACAAATAAATGATTTAAAAAGCATGTTATGTTGTTTACAATGTACATTTTCAGCCTTGTTGAGGTATAATTGACAAATAAAATTATAAGGTATTTAAAGTACTTAATGTGACGATTTTATATACACAGGCAGTGTGAAAGGATCCCCCCATCAAATCGAATAACACACCCATCACCCCACATATTTACCTTTTTGTGTGTGTTTAAGAACATTTAAGTTTTACTCTCTCTGCAAATTTCAATTGTATAAACCCTGTTATCAACTATAGTCATATTATACATTAGGTTCCCAAATCTTACCCATCTTATAATTGAGAGTTTATACCTTGTCTATCAATCTCTCCCTACTTCCCCTACCCACACACCCCTGGCAACCACTTTCCACTCTGTGTCTATGCATTGAACTTTTTTACTTTTTAGGTTTCACATGTAAGTGATATCACATTGTATTTGCTTCTCTCTGTCTGACTTATTTTACTTAGCACAATGCCTTCAAGTTTCATCCATGTTGTTGCAAATGACAGGATTTCCTTCTTTAAGTCTAAATAATACTCTATTGTAATGACAGACACTTAGGTTGTTTTTATACCTTGGTTACCTTGAATAATGTGGCTATGAGAATGGGAGCACTGCTGTCTCTTTGAAATAAGGGTTTTGTTTCCTTTGAACCTCATACCACGAGTGGGATTTTTGGATCATGTACACAGTGTTACTATTTTTAATTTCTTGGGGAAACTTCATACTATTTCCCAGAGTTTCTATAGCAGTTTATATTCCCACTGACAGTGTGCAGGGGTTCCCTTTTCTGCACATCCCCACCAGCATTTGGTATTTCTTGATTTTGATGATAGCCTCTCTAAGAGGTGTCAGGTGATATCTCATTGTGGTTTTGATGTGCATTTCCCTGGTCAGTGATGTTCAGAAACTTCTCATGTACCTATTGCCCACTTGTATGTCTTATTTGAAAAAAAAATGTGTTCAGGTTCTTTGCCTATTTTTAATTGGGTTTTTAATTTTTTTCTATTAAATTCCTTGTATAAGTTCCTTGTATATTTTGGATATTAACCCCATACTGAATATGTGGCTTGAAAATATTTTCTCCCATCCCATAGGTTGCCTTTTCATTTTGTTAATGGTCTCCTGTGATAAGCATAGCTTTTTAGTTTGATAATAGTCCCACTTGCTTATTTGTTTTTATTGCCTTTTCTTTTGGTGTCAAACCCAAAATATCACTGCCCAAACCCTTTGTCAAGAACCTTTTTCCTATGTTTTCTTCCAAAGGTTTATGATTTCAGGTCTTCCATTTAAATCTTTAATCCATGTGAGCTGGATTTTGTTATGGTGTAAAATATGAATCCAGTTTTATTCTTTCGCCTGTGGTTATTTGGTTTTGCCAATACCATTTATTGAGGAGACTGTCCTTTCCCCATTATATATTTTTACCTCCATTGTCAAAAATTAATTGACCATGTATGCATGGATTTATTTCTGGGCTTTCTATTCTGCTCCACTCATCTATGTGTCTGTTTTTATGCTAATACCATACTGTTTTGATTAGTATAACTTTATAATATAGTTTGAAATTGGAAGTTTGATGCTTCAAGCTTTGTTCATCTTTCTTAAGATTGCTTTGGCTATTCAAATCCTTTACAATTCTATATAAATTTAAAATTCTTTTTCTATTTATGTGAACAAATGCCATTGAGTTTTGATCAAATTGCATTGAACTTGTAGATCATTTTAGGTAGTACAGAAATTTTAACAATATTAATTCTTCCAATCCACGAACATGGGATATCTTTCCATTTATTTATGTCTTCAATATCTTGCATCATACAGTTTTCAGGATATAGTCTTTCACCTCCTCAGTTAGATTTATTCCAAAGTACTTCATTCTTTTTGATGATGCTATAAATGAGGTTGTTTTCTTAATTTCCTTCTCATAGTCTGTTATTAGTTTATAGAAAAGCAGCAGGTTTTTTTTGTGTTGATTTGTCCTGCCACATTACTGAATGCATTTATTAGTTCTAACAGTTTTTTTGGTGGACTCATTAGGGTTTTCCATATATAAGATCTTGTCATTTGTAAACAGAGACAATTATACTTCTTTTTTTCTGATTTGGATGCCCTTTATTTTATTTTTCTTTCTTTCCCTCCAACACTTTTTCTTTTCTTTTCTTTTCTTTTCTTTTTGCCTGTTTTGGCTAGAACTTCCAGTGCCATGTTGAATAAAAGTGGTGAGTGTGTACCCTTGTCTTGTTCCTGATCTTAGAGGAAAAACTTTCAGTTCTTCACCACAGAGTATGATGTCAGCTATGAGCTTGTCATCCATGGCCTTAATTATGTTGAGGTATGTTACCTTTATACTCTGTTAAGAGCTATTATCATAAATGAATGTTGAATTTCATCAAATGCTTTTTCTATATCTATTGAGTTGATAATGTAATTTTTATCCTTCATTTTGTTAATGTGGTGTATCCTATTGATTGATTTGCAGATACTGAACTGTTCTTGCATCACTGGAATAATCCCACTTGATCCTGGTGTATGATCTTCTTAATGTACTTTTGAATTCAGTTTGCTAATAGTTTGTGGAGGACTTTTTCATTTATGCATTAAGAATATCAACCTGTAATTTTCTTTTTTTTATGGTGTCTTTATCTGGCTTTGGTATAATAATAATGCTGGCCTTATGAAATGAGTTTTCCCACCTCTTCTACTTTTTTTGGAAAGAGTTTGAGAAAAATTGGTGTTAATTCTTTTTTTAAATACTTGGTAGGATTCACCAGTAGAGTTTTCTGATCCTATATAATTTACCTTTGAAAGAGTATGATATGCACGTGAATACTAACCTTATTTTACACCCTAGGGGCTATTGGTTAATATCTGAAGCACACCGAGAGACTACACAGGTTAGGGATGCCCAACCAGCATTTCACATTCTCTAATGGACACTACACTGCAAAGTCAGCTACCTGAGCTCTTAGCTAACTTCTCTCATCAACATAAATAGTTGGTTAGTCAGCATCATGGATATTGAAATAATTTTTCACTGATGAAATGAGCTGTGTTCAAGATACCTGAAGAAAATAGAAATATTGTACTCTAACCTCCACCACTGTGTGAACAAAATAGGAAAATCTGCCTACTGAAGTCCCAGTAACTACCTCTGTCTCTGTAGACTCTGGGTTTTTACCAGTCCTATGGTAAGTAGCTCACAGAAAGATTCTTTTTATGTGATTCCAATGGGAAGATCAGTTGAGTTCTACTCTGAGAGTATTGCCATATCTTTCCAAAAGAATTTTCCAATAAGGGCTAGTTTGGTCCCAAAAGAACAGAGCTGGGATTGCAACAAGCTAATAGAGCAGGTTTCAAGACCGTAAGGCTTGTTTTAAGTGAATGTGCTCCACATAAACTCTAGGAGTAGCAGAGTTCAGTCTGAGTTCAGTCCTTTCTTTGAAGCACACCTTGAGTTGGGAGATTTGGGAAGAAGAGCCCCCGCCCCAATCTGAGCAAGTGTTGTCGACCTCTAAGTATCGAAGGTCACAAAAGTACTGCTTCCAAACAGTTCCCGGCAACTGCAAATGACCAAATTGGCTTACGTTACTTTCTAGCAGTGGATTGGAAAGAAAAGTGGGTTAAGAAAATAGAGTTAAAAATGTCTCAGACAGATGTGCTCTAAAAGTAAATCCTCACAAATAAAAAGCAAACCCTGAAATCACCATCTATGTATTTCCTACAGCTCTAACATTTGGATGTCAGAAACTTGCTTTTGGAATCCATACCATAGAATTTTCTGCTCCTTTGTGTCCCCTACACAGGTGTTATGACTCATTTGCAGTAGCCCATTTTTCACTGTGCTTTGTAATTCGTTTCAATTTCTTTTACATAAGACCCCATTTTAAGTACATATTTGTCCGTATATCACTAAGAGGACTCAGTACATTTCCTCTGGTAATGGAAATTTGAATTGCTACCATCACTCTGTAGTTTTTCCAGTTGATATAGTTTATTCTCAGCTGGAAGTAACCCTCCCACATAGTTACATCAGAAGCTCCTATCTCTAACTTATGCTTGCATTTATCTCAAAAGTCTCAGTATTTTTCAAGAATGGTAAGATCTGAATCTTATTTAGATAATCCTCATAGGAGTGGTTTAGCATGAAAAAAAATTCTCATTTATCATCTTTATGTTTTTCTGCATCATCCCGCCTAATAACTTTTTTAATTCAATTATTTTATAAGCTCCAACAGCATCTTCAATATATACACTTTCAATAAATTTACACATACATAAAATATATACATATTTTAGGTAGTGCGCAATAAAAAGATTCTCATGACCTTTTACTTGTGAATACTCGCCAGTATGCATTATTTCAAGAGATAATATTTTACACTGGGGAGTTTGAGTTCTTTTGTTTCCTTTAGAAAAAACTTCAACTCATAAAGAAATCGTATGTGGAATCCAAAACCGTAGCAGAGAGCAAATCTATACCCGAGGAGTAAAGGCAGTAGGAGTTATATTCCCCATTCCACATTCCCCACTATATTTTCCTACATGTATAAGGGACCTATTTCCTAATCCCAGCTGCCTGGTTTGTCATCAGGGCCTGTCCTGCCTACACGCTACTTTGCAGGCGAGTGTGCAGCTCCACAGTGTTTTGTTTTGGGTTGTTTTTTAAAATTTTTAACAGAAAATGAGGTGCCTTATTAACTACTGAACAGGACACTATGTGGCAACTCTGTACACACATGCAGTTGGAACAACAAGACCCAATACTGTCCTGGCAAACCCACATCCAAATGTAAGCCTAATATGAAGGACACGAATGGGTTTTTCAAAATGCAAATTCAATATAAAGGGTGTCCTTTCTTCTGGGATTAAGCCCTTCATTTCTGGTGTTAAAATTCTCCTTTATCATATAAAGTAAGGGAGATGACTTCTACTCATTCTTTGAAATACTTTCTAATCATTTTTCCCTCAATAAAAACCTCTATTGTCCTGCCTTCTGTTATCTTATATACCCTGTATCTCTCATACGCTTAGTTGCAATTTTATACTTGAGTGTGCGATTTGGGGGTTGATGCTTGTCTTGCCAACAGTGGGGTGGGCGCCGGGTGGGCAGGTGCTGGCTGCTACTCACTATAGATATTCCTGGCAGGCAGCACATCACAGACACCCGATAAACAGCTGTCAAATGCTGAATGGACATGTGAATGAATAAACAGGTAGCAACTGAAAAAATACTTCTGTGAAAATGAAACACTGATTTCTACATTTTAATTATTTGAGGTTGTGTTGTTTTATGAAATTTCAAAGACAGTGACCCTCAGATACAGAATACAAGGTCACACCTTTTGTTTCTCTTGGAAGTTCTTTTTATTCTGCTTATGTCAAATACCATCAGAAAATGTGAGGGCAAGAACTAGGGCACTGTATTCAGAGAGGTGTGATCCTGACGAGGAAAACATTGCTGGCAGGGAAGAGCCAGAGAGCGCCTGGAACTGGCCCAGGGCGATCTAGCCTCTAGAGCACTGCTTCTCATCAATGTCAGGATGAGGGGCAGGAGGGAGAGAAGAAGGTGTCTCCCAGCGGTGAAGCCATCCTAGATGGCCACCCGCATGAAGGAAAAGAAGCCAGTGCTCTGCCTGTCAATCAGATGTAGATCAGAAGAGACCTGACTTTATAGTCAACGCAAGGGTAAGGTTTCGTGACATCTGATTTTCTGCTGAACCACCGAATATTTAAGCTCCACGAATATATCAAAGATATACTGTGGAGATTACCTGCGTGCGCCCTAAGTCTCTGGTGTGTGCTGGGTGCTGCTGTGATAACCTGTTGCGGGGCTTTGAGTGCTGCTCAGCGTCCCCGATGAGACCGTGGGGTTCCCAAGACGTGTTGTGTCATGAGCCAAGAGCAAACCACCGCACTGTCTGTTGTCAAACCCCAGAAATGAATTGCTTTGTCTCCCGTCCAAGAGGAAAGAAGAGGAAGGAGAAGAAAAGCCTAAATGGGGCCTGAGGGAAAAAATACCGCAACACCAAGGAAAACAAAAAAGCATCCAGCAGATTGAATGGAAGGTAATTCCACTAAAGTTAATTCAGTGTAAGAATCTGAAGAAAAAGATAAAAACTTGATTCACACTCTCAAAAAGTTAGAAGGAAAAAAGAATTAGAGAAACCCTTGATAGGCTCAGGTGAAGAAAGAAGACAAAGGGACTAATACAAGAACACACGCAGTAAAATAGAACACCTAGTCCTAAATATATTAAAAATAAATTAAGCCAACATTTCATCCAATGTTTAGTAATGAAAAGCTAATGGCATTCCCATCAAAATAAAAAATAAAACAAACATGCCACAATTATTGCTTAAAAGTTTTAGTGTTCTGAAAGTTATGGCTATCATAAAACACAAAAAAGAGGTAACCATTAGAAAAAAAGAGTGAAGGTTCAAAGACAATGTAACTGTCTACTTAGCAAACCCTAAAGAACAAAATTCAAATCCTGCTGGAACTGATGAGCATTCAATGGACTGGCTGGTAGAACGACAAGCAAGCAACTGTCTCTCTCTCCCTCTCTCCCTCCCTCCACTGGCTTTCTTATCCAGCATGATCAGCTAGAAAATTTGGCAAAAGCAGAAACTAATATAAAATAATGAGAAAAGTACTTAATGAGAACTGTGTAAAACATATATAAAGATAGCTAGTTATTTTACTGAATGTCAATAAAAACATTTTGACTAACTGAAGAAGTATGCCACATTCCTGGAGGAGATCAATTATTATAAAGATGTTAATTTTTCCCACATTAACAAATTTTAGGCAATTCTAATAATTTCCAACAGGATTAGTCAAGCTTGACAAAGTGATTCTAAGGCTCATGTGGAAGAAAAAAGGGTAATAACATCAAAGAACATTTGGAGAAAGAGAATAGTAAGAAAGAACTTATACTCTCAAAGAATAAACTTTAAATTAAAATTTGAAAAAACAGTATAAGTAAATGAATGGAAACATTCAATACTGTAAATGTATCCACAACATCCCAAAATCAGTCTATACAATCTCACTGGATTTTTTATATGTTAATGTCATTTCACAGTTTATCTGGGAGAGTTAAGGTACAAATGCTTAAATAAATGTAGAAAAGGAATATTACAGAACTATAGCAATCAAATCAGTATGGTACAGACATAGAAACAGACACACATCAATGGAATAGAGCAGAGCCCAGAAATACGCCCACATCTATATGGCCAATAAATTTATGACAAAGCAAGTGAGAATATTCAATGCTGTTAATGCTTCGATAAATGATGTTGGGAAAACTGGACAGCTATATACAAAGACTGACACTGGATCTGGATTACTTTCTTATACCATGTATAAAAATAAACTCAGAATAAATCGAAGACTTAAATGTGAGACCTGAAACTATAAAGCCATATCACAATGGCTGCCGTCAATAAATCAACAAACAAGTGTTGGTGAGGATGTGGAGAAAAGAGAACCTTGTGCGTTGTTGATGGAATTGTAAGCCTGTGCAGCCACTGTGGAAGACGGTGTGGGAAAAATTAAAAATAGAACTACCATAGGCCCCAGCAAGGCCACTCCTGGATATTTATCCAAAGAAAAACAAAACACTAATTCAGAAAGATATATGTACCCCTATATTCACTGCATTATTTACAGTGACCAAAATATAGAAGTAACCCAAGTGTCCACCAGTAGTTAAATGGCTGAAGATGTGGTGCATGTATACAATGGAATACTCTTCAGTCATAAAAAAGAAGGAAATCTTGACATTTGCAACATCATGAACTTAGAGGGTATTATGCCAAGTGAAATAAGTCAGAGCAAGAGAGACAAATACCATATGATTTTGCTTATATGTAAAATCTAATAAACAAAATAAATGGACAAACAAAACAGAAACAAACACATACAGAAAACAAACTGATGGTTGCCAGGTGGAAGGGGGCTTAGAAGGATGGGTGAAAATGATAAAGAGATTAAGATGTACAAATTCAGTGATAAAAAATGGCCATGGGATTTGGAATCTAAAGAGCAATATAAATGAACAAACAAAACAGAAACAGGCTCACAGATACAGAGAACACACTGATGGTTGTCAGAGGAGAGGGGGGCATTGAGGGACTGGGTAAAAATGTGAAGGGTTGAGAAGCACAGATTGGTAGTTACAAAATAGTCATGGGGATGTAAAGTGCAGCACAGGAAATATCGTCAGCAATATCGTGATAACTATGTATGTGCCACATGGGTACTTGAAATATCAGGGGGAGCATTTGAAAAAGTACATGGTTTTCTATCCACCATGCTGTACACCTGAAACTAATACAAAATAATATTTAATGTGAACCACAATTGAAAAAAAATGTTTTAATTAAGAAGAAAAGAAAAGAAAAAGGGAAATAAATAATTAATAAGCTCCCAGGGGTGATTGCCAAGCAAAACAAAACAAAACAAAATAAAAATAGTCATAGGGATGTAAAGTACAGCATAGGGAATATAGCCAATAATATTGTAATAACTAAATATGATGTGAGATGCGTATTAGACTTATTGGGATGATTCCTTTGTAAGGTATATAAATGTCTAACTATTGTGTCATACACCTGAAACTATTATAAGACTTATGCCAACTATAACTGAAAAATTAAAACAAAAATTTTAATATAGAAAAGGCAAAAGATATTGCTCTATGAGATTCCAGAATATACTGTACAGCTACAATAAACAAAGCAAAGTGGTATCTAAGCAAGCATAGATAAAAAGATTTATGGAACATAACAGAAGGTCCAAAGTGCAATGCCAATATTTAGGTATTCAGTATATGAAACAGGTAGTATTTCCAATTGGTGGTGAAAGGAAAGATTATATGATAAACGGTGTTGAAACACTTTTGGGGGAAAAATAGAAAAGCCACCTTATACTGTATACAACAATCCAGGGCAAAACATTAAAAATAATATAAATTAATTTAAAGAAAGTTCAAGATAATATTTTCACAATGGTGGAGCAGGGAAAGACCTCCTTAAAAAGCCTTAAGACACAAAGCCATAGAGAAAAAAATCAGATAAATTTTTATACATATAAATGTAAAACAAAAGTCATCGTAAACAAAGTTAGAATTATAGTGAACTGGCAACACGTAAAACAGACAAGGACATTATTCACATATAACTATTACAAAGCACTCTAATAAATCAATAAAAAAATAACCAACATGAAATTTGGCAAAGGGTATAAATGGATAAAGGTTTTATACCAGTAGTTACTTAGAATAAAGTATATTTGAGCTAAATAGTTCAGTCTATACACCAAATTCTTGGAATCATTTGATTTTTTTTTCCTGTGGGAGCCTTCTAATCAAAAAGGCAAAGAAAGAGGTAAACAAATAGAGAGATGTGAAAAAAAATTCAGTTTTGAATATGTACTTTGTATGTCTGTATAGACACACAGAAAACTGGAAGGAAATATATCAACATGTTTTCAGTGGTTGTCTCTAGGTAATATTACTATTATAGTTCTTATTTTCTTCACATGGTTCTAATTTTTAAATTTTCTACAATCAACATATACTTTTTACATGATTGGAAATAAATCTCTCAGATAGGCGCACACACACCTAAATAGAGAGAGAGAGAGAGAGAGAGGGATAACAAGACAGACAGCTATCTGAAATCTTGGGGAAAAAATCAGGGGCTGCTGCCTTTATCAAGTGCTCTTCCAGGAAGGAAGGCAAGAAAGAAAAGTCCTGGGCTTAACTAAAGTCAGCAGGACAGAAGACGAAAGAACTAGTTTCGGGACAAGAATTACGTAAGAAAAGACACATATACAAATGTGAAGGAGAGAAGGCACTTGGCATTTATTCATTGGTTTATTTCAGGCAATCCAAGGACACACATCTGATGATCATTAATGGGGAATGGCCCTGTGGGATTCACAGGTCATGTTTGGCTTGCCAGCAGGTTCTCACTGCCCCTGCACTCCAAATGGGAACTGGCTTTGGGTGGTGAGCATGGGTAATGGGATGGCAACTCCACATCATTTAGCTTGACCTGACAGGTGTGCTCACCAAGCCTTACAACGCGTTTAGCTTCCCACGTTGCCCAGCTCGGAACAGATGCAAAGGAACTAGCAGCTCATCAGAAATTCCAAGTCTTTAGTTCACGCTGATGAATATCGCAATGTATAAAACTAACATTAGAGCAAATCTGTATTTCTTTTAAAAAATTCCAACGATTGGGATATATATATATATATATATCTAAAAGAGAAAGAAGCTGCCATTTTCTAGCTAAAAGGTGACCAATTTGTATGCCATATTATTTCACCCTCAGGGTCAGTGGCTGACCACTAACCTTTCTCATGATACAACAAAGTGACAACCTCAAGAAGGGTCAGGACTATTTGTGGGAGATATTCTCTTCTTCCTTAGCATTAAAAAGCAAAGCAAAACAAAAAAACCCCAAAAGCACTCCTACTCATCTTAGCAGGAAAGAGAGATTACTTTATATAATCAGTAACGCTATGACAATGGGGGGGGCGGGGATGACCCAGATCTAACTCTGAAATAAATTCTAGCTTGTATTGAGGGATATACAAAAAAGTACGACTAGGAAGGAGACTAGACATGAACAGAGATGAACAGAAACCTGACATCAGTTTTGGTAAGCCTGCCTAGGCATACACCGAAGGAGACATGTGCAGGAGAAGACTGAGGATTTAACAATATAAAACTAGAATTTCTGTACACTATAAACTGTGCTACACGACTATGAGTAACTTTAAGGAGAAAAACCATAATGTTATCTCAATAGATGCTGAAAGGAATGCAATAGGTAGAGACCTCCTTGACAAGACATATATCCTGAGGCAAAAGCCAAAGTAAGACAGAATAGTGAAACATTAGAATCATCTTCATTAATGTAAAAAAAAATCTCGCTATTGCCATTAATTATTTAGCATTCTTCTGTAGATTTACCAATGCAATGAGGGATAAGAGCAGATAAATAAACTGTTAGGAAAGACAGAATACTACCTGCAGGTTATGTGATACCAACCAACTTAAAGAAACTATCAGAGCCGGAGTAAGGTGGCTAGTTATAAATGAAAAATCAATACCTCTCCTATACCCAAACAATCCACCATCAAAAAAACCTTATGCAAAAAATATTCCTTCTGTAAAAGCAAGAAAGGGTTTTATATCATAAAGATTGAATTCTCCCTAATATAAAGTTAGCATTCAGCATGATTTAGATAAAAATTAAAATGTGATGTGTTTAGAATTTGACAAAATGATTCTGATGTTTATCTAGACATATAAACAGGTGAGAACAACAAAGAAAAACTAGACAATGAAAGAGCACTCAGATATTAGATTAAGAAGTATAATAAAACTTTAGTAATTTACAAAATACCAGACTGGGATCAACAGTAGAGAGACGTATCAAGAAAGCAGAACAGAGGATCTAGAAATAGACCCAAACAATATGGTTATTTGGTGTGTAATATATAATAATGGTACTTTAAATCAGTAAGGAAGAAATGCATCGTGGTGAGATGAAGAGATACCTTTTTTGGAAAAAAATAACCTGAAACTTCTCACCTCACTCTTTATCACATATTCACTTCTCCAAACTCCCTGGTGGGTAGAGGTGGCATGTGACATATTTATGGCTTCTCAGACATCAGTTGGGGGGCTCGTGGGAAGCTTAGTTTCCTGATACAAAAAAGCCCTAGATCTTCTCACGGCCTGGAGTGCAGACCCCACTGCGCTTCCCCAAGACCCTGGGCAGGAAGCCCTGGGCTGAGCGAGCAGTGGCAGGAGAGGGGGGGAGGGCGCGGTGCGTGAGGGGTCGCTGAGCTCACCTGCACTCGGTGAGCAGGAAGCCTTTCAGGGACTGTTCTTGACATTCTCTCACTGTTACCCAGTTGAGTTCCAACTGCTTCTAGTGAAGAGTTTTATAATCTTGGGGAGAAAAACACTCTCCTAAATTTACAAGAAACCCCAGATCCATTAAGGAAAATGCTGATTAATCTAACATAAAAACTTTTTAAAACTCTAAAACAAAAGAGAAACAGACTAATAGAGAACAACCTGAGAGCTGTCACAGGGGAAGTGGGGATGGTTGCAGGGCTGGGTGAAACAAGGGAAGGGATTAAGCAAAAACAAAACAAAACTTTAAATAAACTGTTTTTAAACTTTAAAGTTATAAACAAACAAACGTGTGCAATACATACATTTGAAAGGCAAATGACAGAACAGGAACTATATGAGACACGTATATAGACTAACTGAAGCACTTAGAACTCATAAACAAAACCCCATAAAATCCAGTGGAAACACTGGCCTTTTATGACAACCTTGGAAGTTACTCAGCGTCACTCGGACCTACTGTACTCTGTCAGCTGAAGAAGTCATAAGCCCACCCAGATTCAAGGAGAAGGGCCCTAGGCCCCACCTGTGAGTAAGAAGAGCATCAAAGAATTGGCAGGCTTATTTTAAAATTGTTACAAGCTATAACTTTTGAATCTAGCAATTCCCCTTCTAAAAATTTATTCTGCAGAAGCAAGCAAAGTTTTGTATAAAAAATATATGTAAAGAATGCTCATGTTAGCATTATCTTTAAAGAGGGTTCTGAAAAGGTCAGCAGGGCTCAGATCTGCCCAGAGGCCTTATTAAAACAAAAGTTGCTGGGTCCACTCAGAGTTTCTGATTCAAGAGGCTTTGAGGGGAGGGGCTGGAGAATTTGCATGTTTAAAAAGTTTCCAGGTGATGCCGATTAGGTTGCTCTGAGGACCGGACTTTGACAATCAGTGATTTACAACACTGCTATCTCAAATTCCATTACTGTACTTGTTTTTCCACTTCGTGAAGAAAATTTGATCCAAATGTATCACAATGGAACAGGGAGAAATCCCTGGCCCTGTTACAGCCTGGCAAACATATTCTTAGTCACACTTATGATGGGGAGCAAACTCTTTGGGCAACTAAACTGTAAATTCTGCTCTTCTCACCTCAGCCCGGAATTGCTCAGTAGGATTAATGTGGCATTTGACATAATAGGGTGGACGAGAACCTTACAATTACTTTATAGCCTCCAGCAGAGGTATATTCCTGGCCAATGTCGCTGCCTTGTCCCCTTTCCTGTGTACCCCAGGCTCTATGACATCCTGGAACCTGTCACTAACTTGACAGGTGGGCAATACTAAAAGTAGCAAAGTAGTAACTCTTCTATGCTGCTAGCCATTTTTATACTAGGAAGCCTGGATTTTCCTTAAATTGCCTTCCTGCTTTGAGTTTGGAGGCATTTCTTGTTTTGTTATGATACTTGATCTTTACCGCTGATGTTACTTGGTCCTACTATATTTCTGTAAGCTACACTGCAGCATAGAGTAGTCTATGGGGAAGACCTTGGGGTTGAGCCTCAGATCATCTGAGTAATACACCTAAGTTACTTGCCCTGACACAATTCACTTCCTTAATTCAAACCTCTCCTACTGATCCCTGGATGACTTACAGCCCCCTTACCTCATCCCAGTTTACTTTCCCAGCCTGACCCACCTTGTCTTTCCAATAGGAACTCTACATTCCAGTCACTTGGAACTGTCTTGGGCTTCTTCTACTATGTACTGTGCAGTCCACCATTATTCTTATATAAATGCTATTTTTCTATCCCTGAAAGTTCTCCCCTGCCCCATCTGTTCCTCATGAATTGCAATTCACACTTGACAATGGGCACATTGCTTCCTCCGGGTGGGCCACCACCTTCAGGGAGGACGCTGAGCTCCTCTGTAATCCCACATCACTATTTACATTGGGCCTGAACTACAATTATTTGTGAGGGCTCTTATCTCCCATAACAGTGTCAGCTCCTCAAGGACAGAGACCACGTGCAGTTCAGGCCAGCGATGCATAGTCTGCTCAGACAATGTTTTGCAGGAGCTCAGCATCACAGGGAAGTTTAGAAAGGCACACTCCACACCTGGGTGTGTAGAAATGCAAATGTCCTTTCACAATAAATGACTGGATGTTTTTATGAAATGAATGTCCGAAATTCAAACTCAGGATACAAACCCTAAAACAGAACCCTAAACCCTAAACCCTAAACCCTAAAACATCAGAGTTCCAACAGCAAGTTTAAAATAACATGCAGATAAAGTGAGTGTTTCTTACTTTGAGCTGTAGCCGCACCCTGGTCAAAAAGAACTGCCAACAACTTTCTCTGGAGTCCACCATGCCCAGAACACGAACTTCATTACGAACTCCAGAAATAATCTTGTCCACATCTTCATCACTGAAGAGATCTGGGATGTCTCCTGCCCCCGAAGGAATGAGTGGAATTACTGGAAGACTGTCACAATTTAAATTTTAGATATGATTTCTTAATGCTTGAAATGCTTTACAATACAAAGGTCAGCTTAAATAACAAAGACTTTGAATCAGAAATGCCATCTTTCTTCTTTTTTTTTTTGCATGTACAAGACACGTGACGCACTAAACTTGTACATGAAGAAATAACATTTTACTCCATCGAAGGCCCCTCCAAGGTGGCTCACATCTGTAAGCACACTAAGAAAGCAGTACACCTCAAATTAGGTAGGTTTATAGGTTTCTCCCCAAAGGCTGCCCCAGCAAACATCTCGAAGACAAATGATCTCCCTTTAAAGTTCACCGAGACTACAGATAATTTGTCACTGGGGAAGATCTTTCAAGAAATGTGTTGGTTTAATCACCTGATGCCAGCAAGTCATTAATCAGCACAAGGAAGCTCTCATCTAGAACCTGGGCATCTGTCAGCAGGAGCGCAGTGGGCATGTTCTTGGCTCCAGTTCTGATGTACAAATTGGCAAGATCTACCTGTAAGGAAAGGAAGCCATCATTCATGTTTTGTTAAAATGCTGACGCGACGTTGGGGGGATGCGTGTGAGGGCTGGGAGGGACTGAGCGACTGTACTGTGCGAGCTGCCTGGTGTCCTCTCCGACTGCTGACATGTCCTTTCCTCTCCGTGACCCTGTTATAGGGGCAAACAGCATGACATCACCTCCGTTTCTGGGTGTCATGCTTGTGGCTTAATGGGGCGTAGGGATGAGAACAGGCTGCTGCTGACTGACTCCCTTCTGATAGAGTGGAAATGAATTCGGTGATGCCTTTGGCAAGCGATGCGGTGAAAGGAAGTTTCCGCTCATTTTGACGATTACTTCATTGAAAATACTTTCTGTTGGCTATTTATTTAGTTATGTTTAGTAATACTGAAAGCATGTGCCTTTTGGCAGGGGTCAGGGGGTTTTAAAATAGCATTTGCTAGAAATTCTAAGTATTATTTTGTAAGTATAGGTGTGATTAAAAAGCAAAATTGAAAAAACATGAGATTCTTGAAGGTATCTCCATTGCATTTTATTGTCATAACCTTATCTAAAGGGGAAGAAATCTATTCGCACTTGGTAAAAATGGTATTTTTTTTCCTCCATCATACAGGAGCATTAAGAGTGTTGACTATCAGGTGTGGTCGACGCAAAGGGAGCAAGTATTTAATAACATGTTTTCTGAGCCAGGTCTACAGACTTAAATACCTATAAATATTTATAGAAATTTACTGTGACTAACTTGACCATGAAAGAGAAACAACCAAGGGTAATTAAATCCCCTAAAAATCTCTCACGGTTGGTGGGGCGGGGGTGGGGGGGGCTGGCCAAATCTGGGAGTCAGCGGACATGGGTGGCGCCCCTTATGCTTCATCCTCCAGGCAAGAGAGGAGGGCCCATCACTTTTACTCACCCGAAGTTCTTGGATTCCAAAGCCTTGGGTCAGAGTGATCTGGAAGAGGTCTAGGCTGCAAATGTAAGCTGCCAGCCGGGACAAGCTCTGTTTGCCACTGCCACCCACTCCGATCAGGAGTGCATGACCCTGAGGGGTCCGGAGGATTCGGCTGATGCGACACCTGGTGAAAGAAAGGAAGTTTCTGCTCATTTTATGATTATTTCATTGAAAACACTTTCTGTTGGCTCTTTATTTAGTTATGTTTAGTAATATTGAAAGCATGTGCCTTTTGGTGGGGGGCATGCAACACCTGGTGAGAGAAAGTACCCCCATTGCAGCATGAACCCTGGGGCTATGGTTGTTTTATTTTTTATTTTTATATATTTTTTAAATCCTCACCTGAGGATTGATTTGAGAGAAAGAGGAAGGGAGGGGGAGAGAGAGAGGAAGGGAGGGGGAGAGAGAGAGAGAGAAACAATGATGTGAGAGAGAGACATCAATTGGGTCCCTCTCGAATGTGTCCCGACTAGGGATCAAACTCAAAACCTAGGTTTGTGCTCTGACCAGGGATCAAGCTCACAACCTTTCGGTGTTTGGGACGACACTCAGCCACCCGGGCCACCTGGCCAGGACTGGTTGTTTAATTTTTTTAGATAAATATTTCAACACTAAATTCCAATTTTTATTTTAAACCTTTAATGCTTGTTCCTCTGTTTCCCCATCAAAGATGCTGCCTGCAACTGCCTTTGCAATGTTTGCCTAACAAACTGTCCTCCGCTAATGATGTCTTGGCCTCTCTTACTGCTTTATCACAGTCCACTGAAACTCAAGAAAGAAAACATGGACAGGTCTTTTATCAAGGCTTCAAATTTGTTTGATTAGCAAATAAGATCCCAAACTTCACATCAGCTTCCAGGTATGACAGCACCAAAGGGAGAAGGTCTTTGTGCCAGAAACCTTTGCTGTAGATTTAATTTTGAAAGAATGGATTTGTTTAGATCAACAAACATCACACATGTAATTTACTTCATGCAAATTAAACAAGTGCCTCTTTATATGATTCTTACTTCCGTTGCACTGAAGCTCTCCCTGGGCCTCAAGTGCTCTAGAAAATATACTAAAATCAATCAGAATCACAGAGTTAGATTTCCAGCAAGGCCAATGAATCCCTTGTTCTGCATTAACAAAGAGACACTGAATGCTTACGCGGTTGATATTATTGCAACATTTTTAAACAGGAATAAGTTGGCTTTAACATGATCAAAATATGGGTTTGGTTGCAGAAAGATGTTATAACTATGTTGTGAATACTAAGAACAGCAACAAAACAAAATATAAACATATGGATACCCAAATGCAAAAACACTGGACTCCCTGTTGTTGGCTCTAGGGTGCTCTTCTGAAATGAAGTTTCGTTCAGGCCCTGAATGATCCACATAGGTGGTTTCTTAAAGAGTGCCTTTTGAAAAAAACAAAGTGGGGTTGGGGTCCCTTACGCTAGGACCAGCACCTCTGAGCACTTCCTGGAAAACTTTAGTAACCGAAACGATAGGTTATTTTTACAAGCTCAACCATCCCCTTGCATTTTACTTGATATAAGTACACAACAAAACCACCTTGGGAAAGCCATTAAACGACTGTCACAGAAGTGAACCCCCAAGTTACACGGCAGGGTCCTCATTTCATGTTAAGGTATGTTCTGAGGTTTGTACCTCACGAGATTCTCTACGGAGCCAAGTCCCTTTCTGCAACCCTCAAGGACATGCTCTGAAATCATCTCTCACACTGAGGAAATCAGCTTTGAGATTAGAATCCTGGATCAAAGAAACAGCCTTCCTTTTCGGGCTGCTGAGAACTCCACATTGGAGGGTTGCATGGGAAGCCTCCCACAGTGTCCATGAGAAGCCCCTGTCACTTGAGCCTTCAGACACAGTTCATGTAGACTAGCCCAACCAGAAGCAGGCTTGCTAGTAATTCGCTTACCCCCACAGTCATAGAGTCTAACTAAAACTGTGTAATCGGAGGGTTACAACTGCAAAGAAATCAATAAAATAATCAATACTTAGCAGGCTTCTAATAATTGATGAGGAGGAGGTCTCCAAAGTTTTTCTTAGGTACGTTGGCTAAACATTTTGAAGAATAATGTTTTTAAAACTTGAATCCCCCGCTTTTTTTTTTTTTGCCTGTTGGGATTTCATTCCTTGCGTAGTTTTTTCTGGACTTATTTTTAATCGTGACTTCATTATTTTAATCTTTGCCCACGCATCATTTACTAAAAAGTCCGGGGTTTTTAATTAAACCCCCTCAATTCATATATTAAAGTCGCAATCCCCAGGACCTCAGAACATAGGCTTATATGGCAACAAGGTCATTGCAGAAGTAATTGGTCAAGATGATATCATTCTACAGCAGGGGGGCCCTTATCCAATACAACTGGTGTCCTTACAAAAGGGAGAAATTCGGACACAGACAATGCCATGTGAGGACTGGAGTTGAGCTGCCACAAGGAACTACCAGAAGCTCGGAGAGAGTTGTGGTCCTTCTGATACCTTGATTTCAGCCTTCTGGACTCCAGAGCTGTGAGACAATGAACATTTACTTTTCAGTAACAGCGGCTCTAGCAAACGGACATAGCTAGTGAGACACGATGGTGACCGGGGGACAGTACGGGCCATACAGGTGCAATCGATGGAAATCCCACACAGCAGCAGCCAGACGCGCTACCAGATTATCCGGCAAAGCACGTCCCTCCCGGGCTAAAGTCTGTCTGAAAGCTTCTCACTGAACTTAAAATGGAAACTCCTTCCTCGGTTACAAGGAAGTTCTCCGTGTAAACACAGCCTATTCCTGCCACCCATCGTGGTCACACACCCACACTCCGCTCTCCTCACTTCTCTGCGTGCCGCAGCCGTGAGGACCGTCTTTCTGTTTCTGAACATTCAGCCTCAGGGCCACAAGCAACCTGCCCTTGCCTAGAATGTTCTTTGTCCAGGTCTATCTGCACCTAGCTCCTGCTCACCATTTCAATCTCGCCTTTAACGCCAGCTCCTTGCCTCCCAGTTCCTTTGGGAGTCCACATATTTCATTTCCAGGACTCAACCTATCTTATTTCTCAGTGCGACACATCACCTTCTGACATTTCTCTGCTTATTTGTTCATGTCCTTATAAATGTCCATAAGAATCACGAAAATGTCAGCTCAGCTAGAGAGGGGACTCGACTGCGTGCTGCTCCATCCCCAGTACCTACAATGATATCGGACAGCAGGGGCCCTACAGGTGGTCGCAGGATCAGCACATTGCACGAGGTGCCGCGTCTCCGACGTGAGCCAGAGCCGTGTCGGCCAAGCTCTGCACTGGGACGCAGGCCTTTTCCTCACTGTCTGCCAAGCACACATGCCCTTCCCCCGTTTTCCCTAATCTGCACAAAGCACCGGATAGTCTGGCGCTGTTCCTGTTTAGCACTCAGTAGGCACGCGATAAAATGCTTAATCAGTGAAAATCAGTTTAAGTCCATCCTGTCTCCGCCACTTAGGGTCCTGATGACTTTGAATGAGTCACTTGTCTTTTCCTTTCTTAATATTTTACCTGACAGGGCTGCAGTGACATAAAATTGGAATTACGGCTGTGATGACACTTCGGAACGAAGTGTACCTATGTAAGACATTATTTTGATTGTGACAATTTCTAGGACACTATAGTTTTATACTGTGTGGCCAGCAGTGGATAAGAACTGGTAGCTCAGGGTGCTGAATGTGATCTACTGAAACACGACAGCTGTGGCTACCCAGCCGTTTTTACTTTGTACAGAAAGTAGCATGACCGGCCAACTCACACGTGTTGCATGGCGTCTTCAAACAAAACAAGATGCATGGCAGCATTTAGTTCGTTGTAGCTGTCTAATGTCTCCGTAAGAATTCTCTTCAGCACCTCCCAGTCCTTCACTGGCATGTAACCTGGGTCTCCCCCACCGCTAGCGAGGTGACAATAGATGAGGGGCTGTTGCAGCAGAACGCGACCGTCTACGCCCTGCAGAGGAAGAAGAGAAAAGTATGGCTGCACCGACTGTCTAGAATGATCCATCTGGAGGCAGGGCGGCCTATCAAGGGAAAAGCTTGCAGCTCAATCCACGGACGGGATGTTCCCAAGTACAGAACGGTCCCATTCAGGAATCACAGCTGTTTGAGCAAGGCAAGTGTTTATAGAATTTATTCCCATTCATATCTAACTTCTCGCCCGTATCCAACAGCGATTAGTGCCAGAGTGAACAGCGGCCTCAAACACTCCTATACTTACTTCAAAATATTTACATGCAGTTCCCAGCATTTTTTTCTGAAACAAATCACAATCCTTGGTGTCTATCAGTTTGTCTCCATAGACACGAAAAGATTCATGAAGCCACAGGCGTATTAAATCGTTTGAACCCTTTAAACATTCAGGAGAAGCAAATAACATCCCCTATAAGGGAAAAATGGGAAAAATAAAAAATTCAGGAGAAGCAAATAACATCCCCTATAAGGGAAAAATGGGAAAAATAAAAAATTCAAAAGGTGACGACATTCCAAGATAATATTTTCTTTTAACATTTTCTTTAACTGTGGGATAAATTTAGCAACTGATTCAGTTAAAAGAAACATTATAAATAATAGTAGATATATATTAGTTTTACTCTCTAATAAGCAACATTTTGAAAATTTACTATCATTATACTCATTTTTAGTAATGCAGCTAAGACAGTATTTTAAGAACTAGCCCAGAAACTAAATACCGCATTTGAGAACTTGTGCCTATTAAGTCATCCAACAGATTAAGTTTCCAAAGCCATAGTACAAACAGGTAACATAGAAGTCACATGATCGTAATGTTTTTTTCTCAAATCTTTTAAAAAAATTTTCAGAAAAGATTTTATTTATTCACTTTTAAAGAGAGAGGATGGGAGGAAGAAAGAGAGGGAGAAACACATTAATGTGAGAGAGAGACATGGAAAGGTTGCCTCGTGTCCTGACTGGGAACTGAACCTGTGGCCTTTCTGTTCCCAGACCAAAGCTCAATTCACTGAGCCATACTAGCTGGGTTCTTTTGGTATTAGCTCATCTAACCCTTTCATTTCACAGATGAGGACTATGAGGCAAAGTAAACTGCCTGAATTCATACTTTGTGGGTACCAACACCAAAGCATTTTGACTCCTGCCGTCCCTCGACACTGCCTGCCCTGTAGCGTCTTGGGTTCATATAGACCCTGTCCTCACGGAGAGGGTCAGCTGGCCTGGAACGCACAGGAGAACACACACCAAGAGCTGTTGTAGAGAATTAGCTGCAAAAGGCTGAACAAGTGTTTGGGAATGTCAGGTGCAGCTGACAGACTGGGTATGAATGGACAGCAGGCAAGCTTCCTGTCCCATGTCAACTATGGCCTTCCTTCCCTTTTCTTCTTGGACTAAAAGTCTGCTTTTAAATAAAAGGCAGGGGCTAGAAGTACAAAAATAAATACAAAGATAGAAAGGGATGGTCCACATTCTCAGGAAGCTGTTGTCTAATGCAGTGCTACGCTTCCAAGACAGCTGTGGAGTGATTTAGGAAAGTGGGTTAAAAAATATAAAGAAACAGCCCTGACCAGTATGGTTCTATTGATTGGATGTTATCCCGCAAAGGAAAAGTCTGCCTGTTCAATTCCCGGTCAGGGCACATGCCGAGGCTGCAGGCGCGATCCCTGGTCAGGGCGTGTACAGGAGGCAACTGCTCGATGTTTCTCTCTCACATCGATGTTTCTCTCCCTCTCTTTCTACCTCCCATCCCCATTCTATAAAAATAAATAAAATCTTAAATATATCTATATAAAGTTACAAAAATCACTAAGTACGGAGAAAGAAATCCCATGAAGTTTTTATATCTATCCAGTTTACTACCTCTCTCACAAAAGAACTTTAAGCCATGCCTAACTTTCCCACTACATTTACTGTACAGGATAGACATTACTTGGATTTTTAAAATAATCCCAGGCTTTCAATTGCCTCTTTGGAATTTCCTTTCTAAATCAAACACACAAACACTATCCTTTTACTAGGTAAAGAAGGTGTCGATGTCAAACCAAAATAATCTAGCACTTTAAGAAGCTGTAATTTCCCTTGATGTATATTTAAAATCATATCAAATAAATGTAAAAAATAACAAATTATCCCTCTTACTTGGCACAAAATGAAGCAAATATTTCTATGGAATAAATGAAATAGGGAGTCCAGACTTCTACCCTTGCTTCTGCTGCTAAGTCTCTAGGCAACCCGAGTGGGACGGCTACTCCCACTGGTAAAAGGGAGTAACAAACCCGCCGTATTTACTTCCCAGAAATGTGTGTGGTATAAAATGAAAAAACCCATACACAGTACACAGCAGAGTTTCAAACTAAGCTCTGTGACCAAAGGCCATTACTATTACTAGAATCATTCCTCCACCCCAGGTGCGTGACAGAGAGCCGACAAGGCACCTGAAAGACGTTCGATAGGTCCCTCAGATTGAAGAGGTAGTGGAATCTCACAGCTGTGGGTAAAAAGTGATGCGTCATCATCTGATGGACCGCGACTGCTGCCTGTATCAGTGTGGGACCACTCCTGAGAACCGAGGGACCAAACGCTTGCTGCTGGAAATGGAAGCTAAGGATTTGGCTGTAGATGGTGTTCAGTGCATCCACGGATGGAAAGTTGAATGCAAATACTGTGAAATGTCTCTAAGAAGGAAAACACATATAAGAATTACAAAAAAATAAGAGATTATAATGGTACCAGTAGATGTTTTAAAAAGCCTTATCTTTGTCATTCCTTTTGGTATTCCTGCCCATTGCCATTTAACTTTGTTTTTAAAAATTTTTTTTAAAATTGTTGTTCAAGTACAGTTGTCTCCATTTTCCCACCACCAGTTTCCCCTGCCCTACCCACCCCACCTCCCACCCTCAATTCTACCCCTGTTTGGCTTTGTCCATGAGTCCTTTATACATGTTCCTTGACGACCCTTCCCCTCCTTTCCCCCATTATCCCCTCCCCCCCTCCTCTCTGGTTACTCTCAGTTTGTTCTTTGTTTCGTCTCTGGTTATATTTTTGCTCACTTGCTTGTTTTGTTGATTAGGTTCCACTTATAGGTGAGATCATGTGGTATTTGTCTTTCACTGCCTGGCTTATTTCACCCAGCACAATAACTTTGTAGTGCCGTCCGCTCTGACTCTGGGCCTGGGCCTGGCTGTATGGCTTCGCTGGGTCAACAGAACGGCGTGCGACAGTCACTGCCAGAGGCTTGTGTGTTTCCACGTGCTCTCTTAAGGGTCTGCCTTTGCCATACATGCTGCAAGCTGCTGATGGATGAGAGTCCTGCGGGGCAGAGCCCTGCTGCCCCAGTAACTCCAGCCAGGGACCCCCTAAATTAGCTGACAGAGAGCAACCCTAAGACGTGAGAATGAGCCCGGCCAAGATCGTCCGTCCTCTAGTTGACCCCCAGCTGACTCCAGGTAAGTGCGGAAGCAGCACTTCCTGTTGTACGCTGTCATTCTACATATGTTGTTGATGTTGGTGAGTGTTATTAAAAAGCTTACATGCATACAAAAACACGCGCATAAATATTTATAGCAGTACATGCATAATTGCCAAAATGTGGAAACAACCAAGGCAAGCATTTACACAGTTCTATAGGTGACAATACAAACAAACTGGGCACATCCCTGCAATGATTATGATTCAGTGATTAAAGAAAGAAATAAGCTATCAAATCGTGAAAAGACGAGGAGCCTTAAGTGCATAGTTAAGCTAAGTGAAAGAGGCCAATCTGACAAGGTTATACACTATATGATTCCAACTATCGGACATTCTGGAAAAGGCCAGACTATGGAGACACTAACAGGACGAAGTGGTTGCCAGGGATTCAGGGGGAATGACGGGGGATGAAGAGGAAGAACACGGGGTTTTTAGGTCAGTGAAACTACTCTGTATCACACTTTGATGGCGGAAACCCATCATTATTCATTTGCCAAAACACAGAGAACATACGAGACAAAGAATGAACCCTAATGTAAACTCTGGACTTTGGTTAATGAAAACTTACCAATGTGGGCTCATCAACTGTAACAAATGCACACACTCATGCAAGACATTTGTAGTGGGGCACAGTGAGGCTGGGAGAGAGAGGGGGTACATGGGAACTCTGTACTTTCAGTTCAGCTGCTGAGGCAGCTTGTGAACCTAAAACTGCCCTAAAAACTAAACTCTATTAATTTTAAAAAGCTTACATGACTAACCACATGTCCAATAGCAGCCCCAATTTGTACTCAAAAGCATCAGGAATAAAGACCTACAATGTTTATTATATTTAGGGGCTGACTGAAAGGGAACAGGGCTCAGCACCCTACCTGGAGTCTGGGATTGACTGTGAAACTGCCCACCATCGGGTTCATGCAGGCCACGTACTGACAGTTGTGGATTTCTTTAAGCATCACCTTCTGTCTGTCATACCTGGAAGACAGAAAACAGAAACTTTCACCTCAAAGCTGAAGACGGAAGCCCAACCAAATCCACCAGTTCAGAAAGGACTTCATCACCAGCTGTCTCCTTTGATCTTTACAACCGCTCTGTGATGTTGGGCTTATTAGCATTATCTCAGAGACAGGAAAACAAAAGCTCAGGAAACTGAAGGCTACACAGATCCTTTGATGCCAGGATCCACATGTGGAGCTGAATCAATACATGCTATTGCTGTTCATTGATTCTCATGTGACTCTATTTCTGGTTAGAAGTACCCACAACATCCCCAGCCGGCGTGGCTAGTTGGGTGAGTTGTTACTCAATAAACCTAAAGGTGTCGGGTTCGATTCCTAGTCAGGGCACATGCCTAGGTTGTGGGTTTGGACCCAGGTTGAAGTGCATATGAGAGGCAATGGATGGATGTTTCTCTCTCACATTGATGTTTCTCTCCCTTCCTTTCTCCTCTGTCTAAAATCAATAAGCATGGTAAGGATTAAAAAAAAAAAAGCAAAGAAAAGAAATGCCCATGGCAAAGCTGGGGGCTCTCCCTCCAGTTGGTGGCAGGGTCACAGACTGCAGGACCCAGGTGTTACCACATGGTTACAGCCTGCAGAACAAGGACAAGCTTCTCTAAGTAATTTGGGGTGAGTTAATGTTAAAGAATTTGATGCTTACGCCAGACAGTTTATATTTCTTGAATACTTTTCAACCCAACTCTTTTCAAGATACAAAGATGTCATTTAAGATGATGAAAAGAAGATGCAAAGTGAAACCCAAAAGGTATCCCAGAAAATGCTCCTCCTTGGAAAAGGAAGAAATGAGGGTGGTTCCATTTGTGAGTGTTTATCTCTAATAATAATAATAATAATGAGATTTCGGTAGAGAATAAAACACAGAGAATCATTTACCAGTGCCCATAATCAATGTGCTGTCGAATCAGAGCGTGGGGCTGAACAGTGCCGTATAAGTCCACTTCAGGCATGTTCATGTCATCAATGAAGTAAACCAGTTTTTTATTTCCTCCTGGGCCATAGTTGCGACCAGCTTTTTTCTCTAGAGGTTTCTCAAGAATCCCTGAAACAAAAAGAAAATTCTGTCTAATCGGATAAAGTATGACTTTCTGTCCTTAGTCCTTTTTTCTTATTTTTTTCATCTTCTGTCCATTTCACCCACTGTTTTGCTTCGAGTGTCACCTCTTTGTAGCTTAATACCATAGCGGTGTCGCTGGTCACCTCCTAAAACTGGCTCTTCATGTCTCTCTGTCTTTTTGCCTGCCCGTCTACAATGCCAGTCCAGGGCAACATGACACTCAGCTAGTTCACTACTCAGGGGGACTGGCCTGCGTGCCCGAGACTTCTTCTCCCAAAGGACAGCCTGATCTTATCAGTTCCTTGCTCCCCATCAATGTCTCACCATTTCCGGTCAAATAAACTACGTTTTCTTCAGTTGTATCTCAGCTCTCTCTACAGTGACAATGTCAAACCATCCCAGGTTATTTAGTGCAGTTTTAGCACTAAAAAGTCCCACATCCCAGAAAACCTTTCAGTCTTTGGCAAGCTTGACAGTTGGGCATTTTGTGATACAACTCCAACCCACCACACCAGCCTCTTCCCTGTCTTCTACCCCATCACTGGGATTGGTGACTTAGAGATTCGATTCCTTGAATGTGTCCCACAATTTTCTCTCATGAGCATGCTTAAGCGGATTCGTCTATCCCAATTGCATTCTTGCCTGCATAGCCCCCATCTCAAGGGTCTAAAACCCTAACTTGCTTTAGAAAAGAAAGGCTCTTTCTAGTCCTCGTGCTAATAGGCAATCTTTAAATCTTATCCATGCCTGTTTCCCTTTCAGGAACTAGCAAGATGAACTCGTGCTGCATTTGAGGACTCTGCTCAACTCTTGAGTTGTAGCCCTAATCTGCCACTCCTATGTGAAAAAGGGATCCATTCTTCTGTGTCTGTGAGCGAAAAAACATGTACTAGACACACTGCTCGAGGAAAAGCAGACAAATAATATATATTGGCTGAAGAAAATACGGCTGAGTCAGCTTTTTAACTGTTTCATTCACAAGCACAAGGAAAACAAACTCGATTAAAAAAGAGATTGCAGTAAAATCACTCTCAGCTGAATTAATGATATTAGTGGGAAAATTCATTATTAACACTCCACTGATTATCTACGGAAACGTCAACAGTGCACACTCATGCACACTCACAGCACAGAAGCCACACTCAGAGCAACTCAGTGGGTTTGAGAAACTACTGAACAACAGGGAGTTTTGCTGCCTACCCCCCCCCCCCCCCAATATAACCCCATTACTCTGCTGGGCTGAGCGACAAGACCCGCTGACATGAGCCTTTTATAATACTTCTCCTCTACTTCCAGAGTCTACTTTGCTTGCATTTCCTAACTTAGAATGCTCCAAAATGTGTGTGTTTTTGGATTATATTGATACATGTATTCAACCACTGAAATTTTTTCTTACAGCTCGTCTAAGATGTAATGAACAGCTCATGGCCTACTATTTCATCCACATGGTTTGAATGCATTTCCCCTCGATCAGCCCCCTCGCTGGAAAAGGTGGCAGAGCACTCCCCCCTTGAGTGTACCCTCATGATGTGCAGGCCCATAAAATGGACGAAAGAAAACCCCGCAGTTCAGAGGCAAAGCAATGCACACAACTAATGTAAACTCTTGCTGTTCCAAAGCGTAATAACCCAAATAAAGCCATGAGTGATATAAAAAGCCCCAACCATAATATTCCATAATATTTGAACAAAGGATATTTACCTAGAATGATGATTAAGTAAAAATTCATCTGAGGCATGTTCAGCCTTGACAGTTTCTAATCTCTTTTTTATAAACATTGATTTGAGAGAGCGAGAAAAAAAACATTGATTTGTTGTTTATTTATGCATTCGTTGATTGATTCTTGTATGTGCCCTGATGAGGGATCAAACCCGCAACCTTGGTGTAACAGGATGATGCTCTAACCAAGTAAGCTACCCGGCCAGGGCAACAGTTTCTGATCTCTTGTCTCTGACAGGTAAACAGGAGGAACACTTACTTTGCAGAGCTGCAGATGTTGTGTAGTAGTTGAAAGACACACGGGACACTATGTAATCCTCAGAGAGACTTGCAAGTGTGTCCCCGACAAAGATGGTTTTTCCCACTCCAGCATATCCTACCAGCATTAGTGGTTGTCCTTTCTCAAGCAACAGCTCTAGGAAATATCTAAGACGAGTTGTCTCTGATGTGTGAACCAGAACTCTCTGGAGGAAAGAGGCAGGATGAGAGGAAGGTCAGAGAGAGACATTCCGAAATTTTCCATCAGAACCAACATAGTCACCTTAGACTTGAGACCGAATGAAGTCTTAGTTCAAATTAGCAGCAGTCGGAGCGGTCCCTCCTGAGTTCCCGTTTTGAGTTGTCTGAGTTCAGGCATCATCGCCCGAGAGAGCAGTGGGGAAGTGCTATTGACCTGCTACCGCACAAGCAACTGACTGATACTTTCCAGCTTAGGGGCCAGCACCCAAGGCTCCCTACTGTGGAACACCACCGCTCTGCCCGGCCTCGTGTTAGACATATAACAGAATACAGTAAATGTCTGAGAAGCCACCCACCCCCCTTTAGTGGCTGACGAAACATCTGAAAAGTCAAGCCATGCATAAACGAAAGTTGGCAGCGATGCTTTGACCCGGTGAGATTAAGTGGCAAAACAATTAGGCACATCCACGCTCAAGGGGTTAAATGTCATGGGGAGACAGTTTGGGGGAAATAGTGGCTTTAAGTGGAATATTCACAAATCTGAAGTCTATTTGAAACTTATTATGCATTGGTCTGCTAAAATTTGTATAACAGTGTTTCTGCTTTGAAAATGGGCTATTTATTTAGATACTACATTGTTTCACAAAGAATTTGAGGTGGCTTAGGGGAATACAATCAATTAAAGAGCATAATCAATAATAATCAGACTCAGGGAACATAGATAATGCATAAGATCAGGAGAAGCATTAGCAGCTGTAGACATGCAAGAGGCAGAATCTCACAGAGTGATTAAAAGAAAGTTGACCATTTCTTGCATTTCTTGATGACCGAATTAAAAAGGGGGTACATGCGGGATTCATATTGTTCTTAAAACACACACACCCCAATTCTGTAATGGAGAAAGTTCTTCCCTACGTGGTCAGCACAGACTGAGCACAACTATTTTACAGCTCAGAGGGGACCATGGTCACAGTGAGGAACACTTACTCTAGAACTTTGTCTTCATTCAGTGACACTCTCAGGACCCACACGCTGCTCTGTGCTACGTTACTTTTTTTTCTCTTTTTAAAACTGAATTTATTGGTGACATTGGTTAATAAAACCGTACAGGTTTCCAGTGTACAACTTGAAACATACCATCTGCGCACTGCCTCGTGTACTCACCACCAAAGTCAAGTCTGTTTCCGCCGCCATTTATCTGCCCTTTGACCTCTTCCCGCCACTGCCTCTCCTTTAGCTCTGGTTATCACCATACTGTTGTCTATGTCTGTTTTTTTTCTTAATCCCTTCACTTTTTTCACCCCACCCCCTAACCGTACTCCTCCCTGGTAGCTATCAGTTTGTTCTCTGTATCTATGAGTCTGTTTCTACTTTGTTAGTTTATTGTGTTTAGTAGATTCCACACATAAGTGAAATCATATGGTATGTGTCTTTCACTGACTTGCCCTACTAGACACCATTTTCTGTTAGCATTGCATTTTATAATATTTTTTTCTCCTTTCTTGCTGCTCATTGTCATCATTTTGCTGCTTAATTTGGCTATTACCTCTTTTCTCTACACATTAACACCAACCATTAACTTTTACTGAGAGCTGAGTACATGACAGGGACTATGCTAAGCAGTTTATATGCATTATGTCATATTATACTCATAACAAATCTACGGAGGAGTGTTTTATTATTTTTCTTTCAGAGATGATGAAACTACAGCTTTCAGAGCTATGATATAATTTCTGATGTGTAAGCCACCCCGCTGGGGGTATTTTGTTATGGCAGCCGTAGCAAACTAATACAGATAAAGTAGCTCCTAATCCAATATGACTTGGTGTTCTTATAAAAAGAGAATTTCAAATACATAGACACAAACACAGGGAAAATGCCATGTGATGACTAGAGGGAATGCTGCCACAGACCACGGAACACCAAGAGAGCCACAAACCCCAGAAGCCCGGAGAGAGGCATGAGACAGGTTCTCTCTCATAGCCCTCAGAAGGAACGAGTATGCTCCTCAATTTTGAACTCCAAGCCTCCAGATCCACGAGACAATTTCTGTCGGTTAAGCCACCAAGTTTGTGGCGCTTTGTGATAACAGCTCCAGGAAACTAATAATACACCGGGTTTTCTCATTTGACAGTAGCTGCCTCCTAATTAATGCCATAAACGTCACCTACATTCTACTCATACGGTACTACTTGAAAGAATAAGCTCCAAAATCAATCAGGATGACATGATTTTGAGAGAGAGATATAGTAAAAAGGAAAACAGCCCAGGTCAGGTGGCTCATTTGGTTGGAGCATTGTCCCGTGCAGCAGAAAGTTGTGGGTCCCTGGTCGGGACGCGTACAGGAGGCAGCCTATCGATGTCTGTCGGTCTGTGTCTTTCTCTCTTCTCCCCTTCCCCTTCCCTTCTGTCTAAAATCAATAAACATATCCTTGGATAAGGATTTTTTAAAAAGAAGGAAAATAGATTGAGGCAGAATTAGAATTCAAATAAAAAGTAACTTGACATAAAAGAAATGTAGATGAATGATCTATGAAGAGAAACAACAGAAAAGAAAGTTCCATTTAGATACGTCTGTTGCTGTGTGCATGTGAAACATGAATTAAGCAGATTAAACATATTCATTTTATGAGTTTGTGGGGGGGTCGTTAAAGGAAAGAAGCTGTCTATCAAAGTGCCGTCTCAGAAATTCACTACGAGGTCAGAAATAAGAATCCACTGAACAACGGAAATGTGCCTCTGACTTATATTAAAACTCACAAAGTTTCTAGGAAAATATAAAAGTGGTTGCCACAGAAATAAGCAGAAATTTTTAAAAAGGGGCTGCAGCAATATAGTAGCCATTTCACTAACTGTTCCTTTAACTGAGTCTTCCCTCTCAGGAAATACGTATGGGCTGACCGCCTCAACAATAACTTACCCATCAGGCAGGGGAAAAGGCTGTTAAAGATATTAAAAAAAAAAAAAGGCTCAAACCAGCACCATGTGGATTTAAATGACTATGTTCCACACACCTACCTGCAGCGGAACATCAGGATCCATCGTAAATTTGGGGATTTTATCTGTCCAAGGCAAAAACTTCTTAGTATTATGGTCCAGATAATAATCAAAGATCGTTCCCTGAGATGGGAACTTGACTGCTTTCATCTCCTTATGCCACCACCGACTGAATTCCGCTTGACAACCACAGAGCTGAGAACAAGAGAGTTCCTTATTGCAGACTTACTGGTGATTCTGAACACGGGCAAAGCCCCTCCAAGTCCTGCTGAACACAGTGTTTGCAGTGTGCAGAGTCATAATTACAAATGGGACTGAAGGACTGACTACAAGTTATAAGGAGTGATACTATCAGAAAGGCAGAAGCCTATAATTGCCATATATCCATCGGGTACAAATTTTCTGGAATAATTATTAACTTAAAAAGCAAGGTAAGGTTAGGTAAACCTTAAATTACCCCTGGGTTATTCAACTGAACAAGGAGCTATTACACCAATCACAATGCTACCTCCCATAAGACAGTGGTTATGAAATATTGGTGCTGATTTCTTTAAGGAGGTAATAAAGTATTAAAATCAACTGATGATAAATGAGAACATTAAGAACAAAGGAATGCTTTCTAAAGTTGGTAACATTATTTGATTTAATTATTGTCTTTTATTTGCATTTATAGCATTCTTGGAATTTTTGTGTTAAAATATCCTTTCCTTTATAAAATTATGGAGATGATAAATATCATTTTTAATGTCCTTATTTGGAAAAGTAAGCAATTAGCCATTCTATTTCATCCATTCAAATCATTATTGAAACCTTACTGGCCTTTGAAATTGTAAATCCGGAAACGCCTGCACAAGGGATGGAGGGGTGAAGAAAGGTATGAACTTGGCTTTGCTAGCAGGGCCCCACTGAGTGGTCTGGCTGAAAACTCCATAGCAACAGCCTCCCATCCTCCAGAAGAATACAGTGGCAGAAAACAGGCTGTCCTGCTCAAAGTTCCTGGGTAGTACAGGACAGTAGGTGCAACCTAGATTAGGGTTTGGAAAATCAGAGAGGGGAAATGGCAACTGCGTGCTAGCAGCGGACACACCCTTCTATCCACAGGAGGGCCTGGCCCAAGGACTTCTGTGTGCACTGGGGCACCTGGTAGCACGAGTTTTCATGAACTCTAAAAACAGTGGCGGGGGTGGGGTGGGGGGGGCGAAATGCCAACACTGTGTGTGTCCATTGCATTCGACTCCCATTTTCTCCAGAGAAATTCTTAAACCTGCTTTTACTTTGGTGCCCTTATGTCCTGGGCTGACAACACACATGGGTGGAGACAGACAGGCAGCTGGAGGATGGGAGAGTGTGACCCGGGCTGAGAGGGGAGGTCGGTCGTAGTGGGAGGAGCCTCCCCGTCATCTTCCAAACAAGCTCCTGCTCTTGCTCCTGCGACTCACGGGTCAGTGAGTTTAGGCTCGTTTCAGATATTTTCAGATTGGCGGTGGGGGCTGCCCTGTCATCCTGCCGAAGCTGGTCTTAAATCAAGTTCGTTCAGAAGGTATGGCTTATCTGGTACCGTTCTTTTAGGCAGAATACATGTGACTTCTACTTTACATCAAAATTTGCTTCACCTAACCACTATATCAGCAAGGTAATTTGGGTGGCAAATCTCTTATTCATCAATTCACTTGATGAAAATGCATTTATTCTAGAGTGGGAAAGAAAACTAACACGGTTTCTGCCCTCACAGAGTTCACGGGGAAGACAGAGGGGGAGGCTTGAGGAAACACTGGGGGTAGCAGGGACGAAGCCAATAAATGCAGAAATAAATAAATCAGGCATTTTGAAAGTGATGTTTTCTATAAGGGAGAATAATAGGGGGTGAATCTATTTTCACTGGATGTTCAGAGAAGCCATGTTTGAGAACAGGCACAGATGAGCGAGAAGACCGTTCCAGTGCAAAGGACAAGGTCAGCATGTGCAAAGACCTCGGGCTATGAAAGAATTTGTTTGCTCAAGACCAGGGCGGCTGGTGGGGTGGGAGGGGAGGGAGTGGTGGAGAAAGACGAAGGGAGAGATCCAGAGGCCTTGTACATGATATTAGAATTTTTAACTTCATCTTAAAAGCAATAGAAATCCAAATTGGCAGCTACAAAATAGTTACTGGTTGTAAAGTACAGGATAGGGAATACAGTATAGTCAATAATATTGCAATAACTATGTATGGTGCCCGGGCGTACTGGAAATATGGCCAGAGTGATCACTTTGTAAAGTACGTGATTACCTAACCACCCTTCTGTTTACCTAAAACCAATACAAAAACAATACTGAAAGTAAACTGTAATTGAAAATTTTTGAAAAGGGGGAAAAAGTAATAGAAATCCATTAAAGTGTTTTTAATTCTAGAGTATATCCAAAAACTCAATTTACATTAAGAAACAAAACACTCTGGCTTGTGAGTAGATAATGGATTCTAGGGCAAACACAGAAGCAGAAAGACCAGTGACACGGTTACGTCAGAAGCCAGTGAGGAACGATGATGGCAGCTAGCGGAGCCCAGGGAGAGATGAGGTAAGGCCTATTTTGGAAGTGGCCTGCAGCGGCTGGGGTGAAGCACACGGGTCCTGAGTCAGTCTGTTGCAGTTGGAGCCTGGCTAAGATATTAGCTGGCTGCGTGTCCTCCAGCAGGCTGACTTGTCAAAGTTCCAGTTCCTTTTTGTAAAAGAAGAAAGAGCATAGCTGTACCTGTATACATTCAGGTTTGTTTTTAGGTGCCAGTGAGACAGCTTATGAAAAGGCTGAAGCACATCCCTCGCAGAGGGCAGGCACTCAGACTGGTTGAACTAATACATGGCTATGCTAAGAATATTTCTTGTCTCTTCACTCACGTTTCCAGCCTCGCAGCCTCTTTTTTGAGTGCTTCATAGTTGGACCCCTTTTGAAAATTTAAAGATGATGATGACAGTGACAATGATGACGACAACTATTAATAAGAGAGAAGGCGTCTGGAGAGAAAGGCGACCATCGTGATGCCTAGCTTCTAGCTTGAAGGCTGCCATGTTTGGAAATTGGAAGGATGAGAAGAGGGTTATCTGGGAGGAAGGGGAGGTGGGGGGTCAGAAGTACAAAGACCTCAGCAGTCAACGTCCCTCATATGCCATTTCCCCTGGTGTTACAGTCCTGGAAAAGGAAAAACCTTGCAGGGGACACTGGAAAAAAAATCGTGGTGGGCGAGGGTGGGTAGAGGGGAAATTCTACATGTGGTCTCCACAAAGAAGAAAGGCACATCTGCTGTAAGTTGTGCTTTTGAGAAAAACCATGTAAAGTCATCCAACACCAGATCCTGACTCTCACTCAAAGCTAAGGGCTGTTATCCTTCAGAAAGCACTTGGGGATTCCAGAAGAAAATGTGGCTTCTGAGAAGGGCCAAAATAAGACCTAGGAGGCCAAGTGAACATCACATTTATTTGCAGATACAATTCCTGGTAACCTAGTGACAAGAAACAGGAGTGGGCCACAGGTTAGAGCAACCATGTATTTTATAACCTCCCCATAGTACCTGTGGCTGTGATGCCGTCCAACTTAAACTTCCTGTTTACATCTGGAAACATCTGGGGAAGCCTGCAAGATGTGTGCTATCTAGTTTTAATGCAGAGATTTAGGGGCACCTGTTGAAGCACTGTGACCATGAGAGAGCCTGAGGAGCCCTGGGAGGTGTGGCATTTGGAGATGTGCCTGGGTGGGGGTCCTAGCATTGTCATTTCCTATCAGTGTAACCTTAGTCAAGGTATTTCACTTCTCTGAGCTTTATCTGCACGATGAGGATCCCTGGAAGAATTATTGTGAAAATTACATGAGAAAATCTATAGAGAGGTGAATGGTGGAGATTAGGTGCACATATTTCTAACATTGAAAAACTCCTGCTTGGCACTTTGGCTAGTCCAAGTGGTGTGTGCATATGTGTGGGGGGGGTCGGGGGGGGCTGTACACTTGTGAAAATTCTTGTCTGAAGTGTTTGCCCAAAAGAAATCCAAAGCCTCACATGGTTTATGCTAGAAATGCCGTGTAGGAAAGACAGCTTCACTTGAAGCCAAAGGAAAGACCAATGGAAAGGACTGGCCTTGACTATTACCCTGGGAATCATGTGTGAGGCTGAGTAGCAGGAAGAGAGGTTCGAGACAAAGGAACCAATTTGAAGATCGTTATAAGTGATGGATGGCATAGCTTCCCTCCAAAATTCATATACTGAAGCCCTAATCCCCAGTGTGATGGTACTGGGAGGTGCGGCCTTTGGGAGGTGATTAGGTTTAGATGAGGTCATAAGGATGCGGCCCTCGTGGTGGGATTAGTGCCCTTACAAGAAGAGACACGAGAAAGCTTTTTATCTTTCTCTCTTTGCTGTGTGAGGAAAAGGAAAAAGCAGCTGTCTACAGGCCAGGAAGAGGGTCCTCACCAGAACTCAACCACGTTTGCACCTTGACCTTGGACTTCCAGCCTCCGGAACTCAAAGAAAGTAAATTTCTGTTTGGCATCTTGTTACAGTAGCCCAAGTGAGGCCACAATGACAGTCCAGGACAATCTAAATATGTTTCACTCTTGAGTTTGGAGTGCAGGGGTGGAGAAGATGGGAGAGGCTCAATAGATATTTTGTAATTGACACCGAAAGCACCTTGAGGAAGAGTAACACCTCCCAGGTTTTAGACCTGAGCAGCTGGGGAGAGTGAGAGTGCCACTTAGGAGAGAAAGAACAAAGAGGTAGGGCACGTTTGGGCCTGGGGCAGATGAGGAGCTCTGTCTTAGCCACGCTGCCAGCACTGCTCCAGAGGCCGGTGGGACCCAGAGGCTGAGCTCAGAGGGCAACCTGGTGCAGGGCTACAGCTCTGGCATTGTCGGCCAAGGTCAGAGTAATCAGTCTGGCTGAGTTCGCCTGGACAATGCCCAGGCTTAGGAGAGAGCAGGGTAAGTAGGATAGATTTCTGTGATGTAACAAAAATATAGGGGTCACAGAGTATAACAATCCCTCCCAAATAAAACACACCTGATCTTGCAGCAGAGAGCCTCCGAAGGCCCAGATACAAGCAAAGACGAAGTAGACTTCGTAAACTTCTTTCGGGCTGTCAGAAGGTACATTTTCCGGAGTCAACAGACAGTCCAGAAGAGCGCAAATAGTCTAAAGAAAAAGAAATACGCATTCATTTAGGGTAACATTTTTTCAACACAGGAGTACGTTCACAAGACTTACTGTTATATCCACTTTATCCTTAAGAGAGTGTATCATTTTTCCCAACTCTGTGATTTGCTATATTGGGAGAGACCGCCTCGGGTTTCTATACCAACAGTGGAAAACCTCGCCACTTTTCAACAAAACGATCTTCTAAGTAATAACCAATAATTAAAAAATTAAAATCTAATGTTACCCAATTCATAGTCACTGTAACAAACAGAAATACATATAAGAAAAAAAAAGGGATATATCTATGCTCTCTTTTTTTACAAACAGCGAGTCAGCCCACATATAGTATTCTGTAACCCATTTTCTAATTTATGAGTACAAACTAAAGACGTCTTTCCTACCAGTAAGTGTTGTCCTATAACATCACTGGGAATGAACGAATAAAATCCCCCTGGATGGGAAGGCTTGTTTAACTATTTCCCCCATCGGACATTTAGATAACCCTCTTTCTCTTAGTGCTTTGACGGCCCCTCTTCCCACCTGTTGTCATCAATTTACTGGCAGCCTTAGCCTGTGGCATTTTTTTGGACATCAGACTAAATTTATCCTTGGAAGGCAGGCTGTTCAGGAACCGCCTACCCTCCAGGTGGGCCCCAGTGGGCTCTGTTGGGGTAAAACCTACGCCCCCCGCCCCATTCAGGGTCTCAGGTCAGTAATGAGGGGAATGTGGCTGCTGCAAAGGCCTTTCCCGTGTGAAATGATAACCAGGAAAAAGCATGGTTTTGAGTTAGTTCTCTAAAGCACAGTTAGTTGCCATGAATTCACATTGTCACAGGCCCTCAAAATCATGATGCTCTTTCCCTAGCTTTTGGAGACAGCAGCAGATTTTTATCACTGTCATATATATGGCAATGCAGGCTTTAACGAAGCAAGGGAGGACTGCCCTCCCGCCCAGCCATGAAAGGGGCAGCTCCATGGTGACGTAGTACATGGGCCCTGGAGACAGAGCGGAGAGGCTTTAAATTTTAACAGGTGAGTACCTGTTGCATTTTTCAATCTTCTCTCTGGATTCCTAGTATTTGATATGGTGTTACGTTTGCCAGTCTAAAATCATTTTCTAATTGAAGAAGACTCACCAATTTGTTATCAAGAAAAACAACGTGCAACTCTGAGGCTTTGCTATTTCTGAGTTGAAGCCATGTTGGTCTCAGGACCGTTCGAACCAAAACCAACGGCCTGGAAGGTCTCGATGTTCACTTATCCGTTGAGTTAAACACTCTAATAACTTTTATTTTTTCTATTTTCTCCCAAATAGAGAGAAAATTGCTGACCATGAGCCCTAATTGAGAAATTGGCTAGTCTATTAGCCAATTAATAGACTAGCCAATAGACTAGATTCTGTGTCAGCAATTAATAAAATCACATTCTGGGGCATGTTCTGAAAGAGTTAATACACCTTAAATACACCAAACTTAAAGCAAAGAAATTTGATATGCTGGAAAACATAGTACACTAATTTCTTAAAGTGGCTTTTTAAGCTATTCTCTTTTATGCCCACTTTTGTTTCAAACCTCTGTCCTTGTAAGTAATCACAGAAAAGAGACTATTGTATAAAACAGCAAAAAAGGAGCTGAGGATAAAATGCCATTTCTGAATACTACAAAAGGAGGAAGTCATATTAATTCCTACTGACCTATTTTCACACTACTCTTGAATGAAAAAATTCACACCGCAGAGAATCATACAAATACACAAGTCAACTTGAGAAAGAACACGACCATGCTTTTTACAAGTATTACACCAGAGGAAGTCTAATTAGTCTAACCACATAATTAATTCATTATGAATAAATTCAGACTAATTCTAATAAATTATACCTCAGATAATTACTGCTGAAGACTAGCGTTTACTTAATTGGTGTGTGAATTATCCAAAAACCTGAACTTTCTCTTCTTATTATGCTTGTGACTTTTTCTAATTTAGCTTCAAACAAATTCACTAACATAGTTAAGTTAACGGTAACAAAGTACTTTGAAACCAATTTTGCTCCTGTAGGAAAAACAGAAAGGTTTCTAATTATAAATCTTTTGTGAAGTTTTATGCCTGTCAAGGCTGGGGATAGTTCTTTGTCATGCTGAGATTCAGATCACAGCCTTCATTTCTGTGTACAGTGAATTATTTTTATTTGCTTCCATGACAACGTATCATATATACCCTTCATTCTTACCAGCTGTCTCACGAATATTAAAAAAATAATTACCCTGGGAACATTAGGAATTGTCCATGTAGACTGACCTGACTTTAGGAATGTTTTCGGGAGGGGGTGGAGAGGAAGAGAAGAGCGGAAGGTAGGTCTGTGGGGAGTGACACCTGTGTGGTTGAGTCGAGAAGTTTTCTCTTACTCAACAGTCAACGTCTTTAAGGACACAAATTTTGGTATTCAAAAAATACACTAAGCACCTTCTCTGGGCCAATTACAGAGGATACAGAAAAATAAATAAGGCCGTTACAACTTTGCCCTTCTTTTTCTATTTAAATGTACTTGGGAAAAACAATAAAGATGATTCGATAAAGACATATTTGGCACCTACTTTTTGCTAGTATCCATGTAAGCCTCTGGAGATATGAAAATGAAGAAAAGGTGGCCTCAGCCCTCTAGTTCACGATTTTGTGAAAGAGATCGCAGGCCCAAATGATAAGAGAATGGAACAGCTGTGCACCAGGGGTTTGCCAAAAGCACTGGGGAGCACAGGGGTTAGAGAACGAGGGTTGCGGAAACCTCAGCTCCAGCAAGATCTTCCATTGGCTTCATCAGCTGCACTACCCCATCAGGACTAGAACATTACACAATGCCTCGGAAGACAAACCTGCACCAGGCTGTTCTCCGGAATCGAAGTGATGGTTTTAAAGCTTGTTCTCAGCTTATCCAAGCATGCAGGAACATATTTATCAAAAAGAATCGTTAAATTGGCCTTTTCTGATTGGTGCTGCCTTCTGTCTATCCAACTGGCCACATACCTGAAAAAGAACGCAGAAAAGCTTTGGTTGAACCCTAGGTTTGAAAAGCAGGATTTCACCACCTCAGAAGCATCTTGCACAGCTTGGTCAAGACTTCAGGGACATGGTCAGTGAGCTCATTCTATTCCCAAAGCTGCAAGTATTTTCAAGTGGCCCTTTAAAAACTTGTTTTAATGGCCATTTTTACCTTAATGAAAAGAATGTAAAAGGCACTCCCAATAGCACGTAGAAGCCAAATAAAACTGGCTAGAAGTAGGCCATTACTGTGCATTTATAAGGATGTGCAGTTTACCTTTGCCTCGATGACTGAAACTATCCCCCTAGGGTAAACCTTATTTATGAAAACAGCTTGGTATTTTTCTTGATTAATCTTGGCATCGATTATTTAGTAATGAGAAATCAGTTACAAATAAAAAGGTGAAAATTCCATGGGGGCTCCTTCAAAGTCTGCCTTTTCCATCTGACCGAACATAACTGTAACCTCATAGCTGATAACATGTTTTCAATACCTGGCTCTGAAATGGTATCTCATTCTTGGGTACAGGTGTTTTAATCTGAAGCTTATACAATGTTAGCAATATTGATACAACATCTCTAACTTATTAGTAAAATAATACTTATCAATGAGATGAAGCTCTGCTTAGCATTCACAGTAGTCTCTGGGGAGAAACTCTATGATGTTGTACAAAAAGTAACTGCTCAAAAAATTCTCATTAAATAGGAAGCAGTGATAATAAATACATTAGCTGCCAGTTGAGAAGCCGTGTGTCCAGACCAGTTACAACTATACCTTGCTTTAAGCAAGTCAGAGTTCACATCTTCAGTATAAGAGGCTCCCTTTGATCTTCACGAGGCTTCACAATAGGGTTTTATTAAATATTCAACTACCTTTACACTATTGTTAGATTTATAAAATATGAACTGTCAGAGCTTTTTTTAGGTCCAAGAGCAATGGTTTTCAGCTGAAGTCCTGGTGCATGATGGTAACTTGAGAGAGCATATTTGGGTGATGGCGACAGTGGACACCAAGAAACAATGGACAACAGGTGTTAGTTACTGGGCCCAAAGGCTGGAAGGCCACACCTACCCCTCAGCTACTCATCTTACTGCACCGGCTGCCAGAAGTGGAATCTTAGTGTCCAGAGCTTATTGCTGATGGGGGCAGGGGTGGGGACTGTTCAGAGAGAGGGAACTCTACAGTCAAACTTCCTGGATCTGTATCCCACCTCCACCTCCCCCGCCCCCCCCACTTTGTTACCTTGAGCAAGTTCCTAAACCTTTCCTTGCCTCATGTTTCTCATCTGTCAATGATAATACAGACTTCTCAGGGCTGTTCTGAAAATTAAATAAGTTCTCACGTAAAGTCCTTAGGTTAATATTTGACATGTAGCAATTCTCAATAGATGTCACTTATTAGCACAGAGTTCATGGAACTGGGAGAACTGGGTTCAGGTCCTGACTCAGCCTCGCTGTGCATCTCTGAAAGGTAGTGGCATCATCCTAGGGCATGAGAGTGGCAGCCAGTGCTCGGATGAGTGTGACAAGTTCCACTTCCCCCTCCAGCAAAGCCCTTACCAGTCGCTGTGGGAACAGAAGGCTATGCAGAGATAACTAGGAGCCGTAACCTCAACACAGTCCCAGAGTGGAGAATGGTCTTTGCACTCAGGGGGCAGGTAAGAGCTACTTCACTGACCCACATGGGCAGTTTTTCTTTCTTTGAGAGAAAATGTACCGAGCCCATGTGCAAAAGATGCTACTATGCAAGTTACCTCCACAAGAGTTCAGCTAAACCAAGAGACGTAGTGAGAGCTGAACCTGCCTGGAAAAAATAAAAAGGTCCCCAAACGAGCTCTGCTAGGGGTCAAACAATACCATAGGAAGTGAAAAAGTCTATGTCGAATATGAACAGTTGATAATTTCATGCATAAATCACCACTCAGTTTTCATAGTTTGGAATAAAAAGTCATTAAAAGACAGCAAATTTAGAAGGAGAGACTGTTACTTTCAGCAATGACAAAAATTCAGATCTGTATTTGTTGGTAATTCTTTCCAACTTTATAAAAATGTTTCTTATAATTAAAAAAAAAATTCTATAGATTTGAATATGACCAAATGAAACATACTGCTATCATAGGACACACAACTGAAAATGACATGCCACCTCAGGAAGTAGCTACATTATGACACCTTAATGCATCACCTTAATGCCAATGTCTAGGTCACTAACGTGATGTTTGTCTCTTCAGAATTTGCAAATATGTTCCATACACTTAGCTCGCTGCTGTTTCCTTCTCCAGAACTGCTATGGGTGTGTCATATAAGTCTAAAACCCTGCAGTTTGGAATCCATCCAGGTAGTCAAAGTTTTCAGGCTTCGAAAACCATTTTTTTTTTTTTTAAATTACTAGTCAGTAGTCTGGGGTCGGAAGCTATCATATAGGACACAGCATGAATTCATCAGAGTGCCCTCTAATTTTCCCCTCACAACTGGCAACAAGTTCTCCATCATTCACAGCAGCCTGGACAAATGTCAGAAGTTAGGAGGACATTGCTGATCAACAGTTCATTATTCCTGAATCTTTATGTTTACAAATATATAAAGTATCCAAAAATGAACGGATAGGTCAATAGGGGTAGAAGACAATGAGCTCATCCAATGGCAGTGAGAGAATTAGTGAGCCAAAGCCAAAAGGATATTTTAAGCCAAAGTAATAGAGAAAAAAAATATATAACTCAAAGCTGTGACCTTCTGAAGTTATCTTCCAGTAATCTCTTTTGGAATCAGGCTGAATTCTAGAGATACTTCCAACTTTCCTGTCATTACTTATAAGCTAAGTAACACATAGCTTGATAGATCCCATTTTCAGTGTGATGTTCACTATAAATAATTATTAAAATAAGTTAAATAATTATGAATAAATTTAAATAATTCTTTGCCTGTATGTTTTTTTCTTTCTATGCATTTCACCCCTTTTTACTAGAAAAAAATTCTTGCTAATCCAAATTTTCAGAAATTTTCTTCTAATTCCTGTGCCTTTGTCTACTTCTCAATATCTCAACAGACTTATATGAACTATCCAGAATTCTTCCAGGAAACTTAGAACTCAGAATTAAAGTAAAATAGTATTTGGTTGCTATGGCAAGTCGGATGTGATTTTAAGGCTGCTGTCTGACCTGATATGTTCCATATCTGTAAAGTGTGGACATAAATTTATTTTTTAAAATAGCTCAGTGAATTTTAACAAAAATATTCTAAGAAGCTTACATGACAACGGCACTATCTTTAGTCCCTAAATGGAACCCCACAGAGATACAACGAACATAGTATTTCTACAATATCTACAATATCTATCTACAATATCTTATCAGTTCTCATAATATGAGGTAAAAAAAATAGATTTCCTAATTCTGTTCACTGCAAGGACCTAGAAGCAATGACAGTGAGCACACTAGTATCCCAATATTGAGTTCTAAATAGCATGCCTTATATAAAAAGTAGTTTCTTCTTGTTCCTTGGAGAAATGGCTGAATCAGGCCTCAGGTAAGAAAAGTCTAAGTCTGAACTATCTTTTTTAGCCAGAAAGCACAGTACTCAAAGACTTAGGATAATGAAGGGGAAAAAAAAAAAGAACACAGAAGTGGCTGGTTTGAAGGGTTTCCTGCTGGCAAAATTTGGAGCAATTTGAGCATACAAAAGAATAATGTAGGTAATGAATTATTACCCATTGAACCTAAATAAAAGAAGCCATAAATAGGAAATGATACTCGTCAAAAATGAAAGGAAAAAGAAGAGAAAGGAAGAAAGGGAAGGAGGAAGAAAAACTAGAAGAGGAAAAGATCTTTAGAGAAAAATGTTACCCAATATATGTAGATACAATGACTAAATCATGAAATCACCACTTTGCAACCACCAGTGGGTGGTTCTTTGAAATATCTTATTCTCTTCAATATTGTAAGTGTCATGAAAGAAAGAAGTAGGGGTATGTGTGGAAATCTAATGAATAAAATAAACTGACGAATAAAATAGAAACAGAGGCACGGACACGTGGAACAGACTGACAGCTGTCGGAGGGGAGGGAGTTTGGAGGGGTTGGATGAAAGAAGGTGAAGGGGTTAAGCAAAAATATACATCTACACAACAGAGACAGAGACAGCAGTGTGGTGACAGTCACAGGGAAAGGGGGTGACGTAGAGGAAGAGGTGGGTTAAGGCAGGAAAAAAGAGGGCAGAAGGAGACTTTGCCTGGGGCCATGGGCGCACGATGCAGCATGCAGGTGTTTTCTTGAGTTGTACGCTTGAAACCTGCATGGTTCTGTGAAACAATGTCACCCCAATAAATTCAATTTAAGAAAAGAAAGAGGTGGGAGGCTATCATAGATTAAAGAAGATAATAGAGACCAGTCGACGCAATGCCTGACCCTTGTTTTGAGGCCTGATTTTTTTTTTTTTTTAAAGCTGTGGAGGAAAGTACCGGAGTAAATGGAAAATCTGAAAAAAAGGACTGTTTATCGGATAATGTTTCAAGGATGAATTTCTTAGGTATGCTAATTACACTGGTTCATGTAGAAGAGTGTCTTAGTTCTTAGGAGACAAACACTGAAGTACTTAGGGACGAAGTGTCTCAATGTGTCTAACTTACTTAGAAATAATTCATCAAAAATAAATGAAAGTAGAAAATATATATGTCTCTGGGTCTGAGAGAGTGTGTGTCCTGATGTACAGAAACTAAGCGAAGTAAAAGAGCAACAATGGACGAGTGCAGGGAAAAAGGCCACGGGGGTACGGGGTCCTACTACCTTTTCAACTTTTTCATAGCTGTTAACACTTTCAAATTTAAAAATCAAGACCTAAGGTACCGTTTGGAAAAGTGGGTTAATCATTATGTCAATCTCAGAAGGTAATTAAGGATTAAATGAGTCAGTACACGTAAAGCTATCACATTAATAGCATTATGATATTAAAGTAAGGTAGTAGAGTATCCAATAAATGTGATGTGACAGACATTCCCCAACCAAAAGTAGCTGTTTTTTTTTTTTTTTTGTAGTTTTCATCGAAGGTTTGTGGCAGTAGGAGGTGAAAATATAAAAATATCCTTTAGAGAAGATCCCCATTGTTTTAGATTGTGACCTGGATGGATCTTTTGGTCATACACATAAAAATGAAAACCTATCCTTAGATCTTAGATAAAACAAAACCTCCATAAAAATAAAATGTAATGGTGAAGACACACTGGTTTAACTTTCTTTGGAATGCAAATTGGGTGTCTCTGTATCCAACCAGTGACCTTTGACTCACTAGATACAAAGTCCTTCTTTAAATAGCTTTTGTTAGCACCTATCTATCTCTACATGAGGTTATTGAGATTGAATTACATAGACCTGGGGAGCTGTGAGGTTCACTGTTGAAATTAGCCCAGTCCTAGTGAGGGTCAGGGGTCCTCTGAAGGAAACGGAGTACAAAGACTGCCCCTGCTGTCCGTATGGGGGAGTCGGGGGTACTGGAGAGTCCCTTTCGGCTACCCCCATCCAACGGGAGCATCCCGGGAGGTCTGCAGAACGCTAGCTGGGCACAGGGGGTGGACGCCCACGAAGAATTCCTCATTCAGCCTTGTAAAAATCACTCCCTCCCTGAGCCCAATCCAACAAAGCTTTGTTCAACACAAAAGCCTGAGCACGGTTCTCCTTTGCTGCAGAGCTAAGGGAGGAGACTTGTAGTGAGCAAACCAGTACACAGAAAAGCAGCCTGGAGAAGTGGCTCAGCAGGCGTTTGGCTCCAACGGGTGTCCTCCCTTAATTAGGAGAGTGAGGGAGGATCAGCAGGAGAGAACTACTGGCAAAGCGTGGGCATGCAGCGGGGACACTGGAAGGAAGGGGCCATGCCCGGGTGAATGACTGAGCAAAGGTTATTGTACCTACACCAGCAGGAAGAAGGATGACCAGACCTGGAAGAAAAGAGCCTTAGGAAGAGATCTGAGAGGAGTTGTGCCCTGCAGCTGAGGGACACAGTCATCCTAGTGTGACCCTGCAGGGAGGGAGCCAGGGGAATAAATAGCCTAACCTCATCTCTTCTCGCCCTCTCATTTCCTGCCAGGGCTCCTCACTGGCCCAAGCAACCAGGAGCCGCAGGGCAAAGAGGGCGCTGAAGTGGCCCTCACAGGACAGCCTCTGGGGCATGGAGCACGGGGGAGGGGACGGGGGAATCTGACTCAAGAAACACACCAGCCACAGCATGTGTTCACGTGCCAGCTCAGATGTGTCCATAGCTCATGGTGGAAATGCTAAAGGAGGTGACGAGAGACCACCAGGAGGGGTTACGGGAACTGTGAGCATGTGCAGAGTAGGCAAGTAGGCACAAGAAACTTGTTCTAAATCCAAGCATTACCAACTGTTCACACATGCACATTATATGTATACATGCACACACACGCTCACTGAATGATATATTTATATCTAAGTGCTCCGTATGAGCTATTATTATTTATTCACTTCTTCACCAAACACTGATTTCTTAACAGGTACAGGCGTGAACAGGGTAATGTCCAACTAAAAATGACAAAGGCATTCAGGTGCTAATTTAATTATCTTTAAATTAGCCTAATTAATTAATTGCTAATACACCCTTCAAATAATCACATAAATTTTTAGCTCTTTTAAAAACTAAGATAAAAAGAGAAGTGCTCACAACAACAAAGACAAACAAATGGATTTAAAAATAGGCAAAAGACCGAAATAGGCGTTTCTCCAAAGATGATATACAAATAGCCAATAAGCACATGAAAAGATGCTCAACATAACTAATCATTACAAAAACACAAATCAAAACTGAAATGAGATAACATTTCACACCCATTAGGATGGCTATGATAAAAACATGGAGAAAATAACAAGTTTTGGTGAGGAAATGCTGAAACTGGAGCCCTCGTGCACTGTTGGTGGGAACGTAAAATGGTGCGGCCCCTGCGGGAAACAGTGTGAGAGTTCCTCTAAAATTTTTAAAATTTGCTTGCTACCATACAAAGCAAGCAAATGAGCAAAATGGAACCAGAGACATGGACACAAAGAACACAGGGACAGTGCCCAGAGGGGAGGGAGGCAGGGGGTAACGGGGAAAGACGGGGAAGAGGCAAGCAAAGGAACCCGAACAGAGGACTCATGGGCACGGACAATGCGGGGGGCGACTGACTGTGGGAGTGTGGGGGACAGGGCACGGGAGAACGATGGGGAAAAGGCAGGACAGCTGTAACTGAACAACAATAAAAAGGGTAGAAAAAAAAATAGAACTACCACATGATCTATTAGTCCCACTTGTGGATAGATATCCAGAGTTATTAAAAGTAGTGACTCAAAGAGATGCCTGCGTGTCCTGTTCATAGGAGCATTAAATGCAACAGTCAAAAGATAGAAGCAGCTTAAGTGTCTATTGACGAATGAATAAATAAACAAAATGTGGTTGATGCCGGAAACATACAATGGGCTATCATTCAGCCTTAAAAAAGGAAGGACATTCTGGCACATGCTCTAACACCGATGGACTCTGGAGACACGCTACGTGAAATACCCCCATCACAAAAGGACAATTACTGTATGACTCTATTATAAGAGGTACCTAGAGTAGGCACATAGAAAGGGGCTGGGGCAGTGGGTACTGGGAGCCACTGTTGAATGGGTATGGGGCTTCAGTTCGGGAAGATAAAAACTGTTATGGAGATGGTTGGTGGTGATGGCTGTATAACAATGTGAATGCACTTCATGCCGCTGAACTGTAGGTTTAAAAATGATTAAACTGGTAAATTTCACAGTATGTACATTTTACCACAATTTTAAAGAAAGCAATACTCACGGATTCCAGCCCAAATCTTGTGGGTTCACATACAGAACGCCAGCTCTGGAGACAGTGGCCGGGGTGGCCGTGCCTAAGTGATGGATCTCAAAGAGCAGCCTCATGGAGGGAGTGAGGGCTACACGCTCATTGCTGGCCAAGGTCAGCACCTGGACCGGGGCACAGCACAGAAGAGGCCCTGTCACTCGGGAGCACAGCAACGCTGCCAATTTACTGTCACAACGAAAGCACTTCCCCCAGCAGACGGGCCAAGGTCTGTGAGCTCCCTGTCCCAAGTTAGAAGTAGGTACAGGCTGAATAAAGTTCTCAACTCACCCAGAGTGGGGAGCTCGCTGACCCTTGAGGAACAAACCCACCAACATGGATTTATTGAGGCCAACCTTTAAATAATTGTGGGAACTCTTACTAAATATAAGCCATTCGTTCTAATAGTCGATTACATGAAAAGGTCTGAATACCCACAAAATAAACTTTTTAGAATCCGAAATACCACAATTATCAGTTTTCCTATAGAACCTCCTGTAAGCATAAAGATCTCAGACCTGTATTTTATGGTAAACAATGTCTTAGTTCAAAAAGCAGTAATTACTGTGAATTTGGGGGGTAACTGATTCTAGCGATGATGATGACTGAATTCTTTGTCCTGGCCCTGGCAACAGGCCTGATGTCGCTCAAGTGGGGTCTCATGGACCCGTGCCACCGCCCTTTGGTTTCGCTGGGGATGCTGAGTTAGCCACGGCGAAATGCTCAGGGATGCACTTACACTCAGTCGGTAGCTTTTGAACGCCTTAATTTCAAACTTGTCCTTTATTATCCAAGTATTCCATCCTTAATCAAAGATAAGATGTAATCATCTACGCCTAGCTCTTGGAAATGGTGCTATGAGTGTGAGCTAGATTCTTGAATTCATATCTCTTTTCAAAGATGGTTAAATTTATACAGGAAAGAAAAACGTATTCATTTGTGCTCTTTAACAGTGACGTGAAGAGAATTATCAGAAAAGTGCCACTTACCAAAATAGTAACTACATAAAGAATATCAGGCTGATGAGTAAGAACTAGTACTAAAATTGACAAGTGACTACAACACTTAATACACGCCAAGGGTTAGTTTAAGGTCCAGCTCTGAGGTATCAGTCACCTTGTTATCATCCATGACAGTATTTAGTGATTCAATCCACATAGGGTCAATATCTCCATCCAGGACTATCCATTTTGGTCCATCATGCATAAGATTCGCTTGTTCTCGCAGAATGGATGAGAAGAGGCCTATCAATTAAGAGTAAACAATCCTTGGGGGGAGGTGGGAGTGGTGGCGGGGAAATGGACAGAGCTGTGCTTGAACAATAAAAATTTTTTTTAAAAGAGTAAACAATCTTAATATATATAATGGATTGAGTGCTATTTATTTCTAAAATAAATTGTTATTTTTTCTATCAGAAGCTTTTTTATTAAGTAAATAAATTCACTCTAAATTTGTCACCTCTCTCTGGCAGGCAATGTGTTTCGAGCCATACCCAGGCTCCAGACCAAAGGGCAAGTTTCCCTTTCACGAGGGGCTCCCCAAACTTCACTGACTGAGCTTCCCCATGCGTCACATAAAGGTGATAGTAACTTGAAGAGCAGTTGTGGGAATTTATAAAAGGTAACACATGTGAAACTCAAAACTCTCACCAAATAAAGGCATTACCCTTTCTCACGCATATACGTTCAGCATCTATTTGAGGTCAGACATCAGTTTATTTCACCTTCTCCATTCTTCTATGACAATATTCAAGGGACGTAATTCTACAGCTAAGGTATTCATTCAGAAGTGCAATACATTTCCTTGAGAAATTTGGTCACTGACATTACATTAAGTTATCATTACTTCACAAGATGTATAGACAAAAACATGTTAAATCCATGGTCCTTTTTGCTGTTACTACATATCTAAGCATTGTGTATTACATGGTATATTTAATTGTTGCTGACTTTTCAAAACTCTAGTATATAATCCCATGGTGAGAAAAGTGGTGTAATGCCTATATGTGGAATGTTTTGTTTTCTCTGTGAAGTACTTTGTGCAAAAATAAGTGACATTATGTAGTCGAACTCACTATGATTCAAAAAAGCCAGCACCATTTGATAGCTTCCACAGATTTTTCAGTATCAACTGATATTATTCTCTTCCTGACACAGTCCTTTAAAAAAATGATTAAAAGCTAAGAGCAAAATTTGATTGTCCCACAAATTAGGAATGATGAAGTAGGCTTCTAAACACAGGATCACCAAGGACGTCTTCTGTGATGTGACACTGGACCAGATCCTTCCATAACGTAAGGGAGGAGGCTGAGCAGATACTTTTAGTGGTGCAGATGGTGGGAACTTGGGGTACAAAGGCCTGGGGATGGGAAGATCCTTGGCATGTTTCAGGAAGAGGCCAGAGTTTATGGATTATACGTAGTAGGTGAAGGGCAGAGTGTAGGACATGAGGTCAGACGTGGGGAAGGAGGATCTAATCACATAAGAACTGTGTGGGCCTTGCATAAGGTTGGCTCTAAGGATGAAGGAACCCACTGCAAGGGGCAAGCAGAGAACTAGCATTTTGAACAACACCCTCTGTCTGCTGGATGGAAAATGAACTGCAGGGAGACCAGATGGACTAATGTGGTCGCTCCAGAGGAGAGAAGTACTGAAATATATGTATTTTTAAGGTAAAGCCTATATGACTTGCTGTAAAGTTGAAAGTAAGATGTGAAAGGGGGAAAAGGATTCAAGGATGACACTGAGGATAGTGCATGTGATGAAATGAGAAGCAGTAACAACAGATTTTAACAAAGGGGTCTGCTTGTCTGCAAATACTTTCAAGGCAAGAAACATGTCCCATTGACTTTTGTCCTTGGCACCTAAAATACTGCCTGCCTGAAACCAGCCGGTGTCTTGTATGAGGTACTTTATAAACGTTCCCTGAGGCATTCGTGTTGACGTCTTCCCTGGAGCACACAGAGCCCTGACGTGACTGATATGGGATGAGATACACAGCTCGGAGCGCAAACCTGCTGAATGCAAATTGACCACTTATTCAAATCTAGCTTGAATTTATAGGTTATAAATGCTGTTCTGAGTTGCTGTACCTCCAGTAATGCCGACACATAAACAGTAAATCTACAACTATGACTAAAATTGGCTTGAACTGAGACGTGGTTTTTCGGGATAAAAATGAGAAATTTTTAGCACTTCAAAAGGGGAAAAAATACTACTTGCCATCTTTCCATTCTCGGGTAGCGTGATGTATGAAACCAAAGAGTTCATCTGTTGTCACAGCTTTAGGGTTTAAGTCATTCCAAATGGGTTTTTGTTTCATGTTAACATATGTTCGGTTCAGTGTTCTCAAAATCTGAAGGGAGGAAGGAAAAAAAAAAGCTAAGAAAATTAATACTAATGTAAGCCAAATGGAAAGCAAAAGATTTCAAAGGATTTTCTTTATTCATTATATGTTCCTAGATATTCTCTGTGTATTAAGATTGAGAATGAGAAAAATTTACATGTGCACATTTTCATCATCATCTTGAACAATTTAACCCTGCAGTTCCCTAGGATCAATTCACCTGATTTTTGGAAAAATGCAGATGAGACAAAGTCACTGTATCATTTGAGATTTTTAACCACGTGTGCAAAGTGAAGGACTGTGTGTAAGTAAGCTTTCCTGTTCATGCTATTAAAATCCACTCTGCCTATATCATTTAGATTGTGCTCAAAACTGAGCTTGCATCAGAATGGCTTAGGCTCAGAGGGGTGTTAAAATACAGACTGCTGAACCCCATCACAGAGTTTCAGATTCAGTAGGTCTGGGGCGGGGCTGGTGAGTTGCATTTCTACTAAGGTCCTGGGTAATGCCTACGATGCTGGTCTGGGTGTGTGCTTTGAGGTCTAGTGACCTGGAGCAATAGTTCTCAACAGTGGATTGTCTCGACTTGAGGAAAGAGGGTGTGCTACTGGGCACCTAGTGGTCAGAGGCCAGGGATGCTGCTGAACATCCTACAATGCACAGGGCAGGCCCTACGACAAAGAGTTAACTGGTCTAGAATGTCAACAGTGCTGAGGCTGAGAAACTCTGATCTCGCTCATCAGGAAAAGAAGCCTTGAGGATAAGGATTCACAGGATAGGTGCTTAATATGTATCTGTCTAATTAATTGACACCTTAACCCAAATACACCCTGATTTTTCACAGGGGTTTGAAGGACTGATAAATAATTGCCAAATACTTTGGAATAAAAAGGTGTTAAACAGCACAGTCCCAAGCTTTGGTGCTCTAGTTACATCAGCTTACGCCAAGGTTGACTAGGACAGAAATCAGTGAAAACTAGACAAAAGCAAGTGAATGCCTTAGGAATAGCAAGCTGACGTTTTTAGACATGATTAATCTACTGAAAATTATAGAATTTAATTTTGCTTTCCCTAAACCATGGCCCGCATCTGCAACTTACTCTAACAAAATAATAATAGGTCTTTCAGTTATCGACTTTACTACTTCAATTATTACATTTTTCACTAGAAAGATCCTCACACAGGGCCCCCTTTCCAATCGCTCCACTCTGGGTTCACACCTAAACGCTGGCAAGTTCTCTACACGCCCACGCTCTGAAGTCTCGTAGGCCCACTCTCGCGAGTTTCAGTCGTCGGCCACTAAATATGTTCACACCCAAGCCCCCTGAATTAAAATGCACATGTTTCTGCATATGCTATCTGCCAACGGCAAAAATAAGTATGTTACCAGGACAGTCAGTAAGACCAGGCAAACTCAAGCAGGGAACTAAAAATGGCGATAATAAAATCCATAGCGTGTCACCACCGCGCAGAGTAAACCACACGTAAGGCACCTCGCAGGCACCTCGTAATGCGCATGAGAGGTCGCTCAAAAATGTGGTTTGTGCTGCCTCCCTTTCTTTCAAGTTTTGTTTTGGCCCTCTTGAGGGCTACATTCTGAGAGAGTGCTGAAGGAAGATGTTTGGGCTTTCTTAATGATGTGAGGAGAAACTGGGATAACGTGGGAAAGATAACAAAGTAGAGTTTTGATAAGTGTCGGGAAGGCCAATCAAACCCTCCAAGCCAGGTATCTTTATTCTAGAGTCTCTCAATATGTTAACTTTGGATAAAAGAATTCAGGCAGAATGATAGTATTGAAAGATGCATAAAATAGGACGGCAAACGTCTAGATGTATGATAAGGATGCTAAATGGCTCATGTGGGAAACCCAATCTTCATCACGGCTTATTTTCCCTGTTTAAACTAATGTTCTCTTTGTTACTCCCTTCCTATCCCCAATATAGAAGGAAACAGTGTTAATTGTTCAAAGAACAATATTAGAGTCTCAGATTCTTACTCAAAATTATGGTGGACTTCACTGATGGGAACTCATAAATAGAACTGAAAATAGCACCCCCCCCCAAAAAAGCTGTTCCTTCTAAGACTGAAAGCTAATCAGCAGTTTACTATACCTGACTCTTTCCTGTGCCTGCATTTCCAACCACGAAGACAGAGTGCCGCACGGCCAGCAGTTCCTCGAGCTGGACAACCTGTGGACCAAACAGGAGTCACTGGTTTCCTTGAATGAGTTTGTGGTTAATAAAAAATGAAAAACACTACCCATTTTGCCCAATTCTTTCCTTGCAATCCAAGCCAGCCCCCGCTGACATTACACAGGGTGGGGGAAAGGTAGGTTTACAGTTGTGAGTATGCAAAAGAACAGAGTTTATTCTTGTATTATTTTTATTAATTATTGCATTACTTCCCATCGGAACAGCTGTGAGCCTACTTTTGCCCTCCCTGTAATCCAGGAAACGTAAAGCAGATGGCAGGACAAAGTGCAGTTTCCCTGGACCTCCCAACACAGAACGCAGGAGAGAGAAGGACGACAGCCCGTTGCTCAGAAAATCACTGTCATGGGCAGAAGTGAATGCAGCAGGGCTAGGCCCACGGCAGGGGCTGCTACCAAAACCGGCGGCTTCGTGAAGCACTGAACAAAATCCGTGTGTGGTCGGTCACCATCTCCATCTGAGGAGTGACCAACATCCTTTAAAATATCTAAAAGAGACGCTCCATAAGCATTTTAATATCCATGTCATCACCACACCTAAATTGAGCACACACATGTACAAGCCTTTAAGAAGTCAGGTGGTGTCATACATGTAGACATTTCTCCCCATTAAAACATGTACTAATAACTTTACTTCCAATTTTTTTCCTCAACTCAAGAGAAAAGAGCAAAATTAATTAAATTAACTTTGGGTGCATGTCACCAAGAAGTTTTATAAACTAATGAAAAGTATGCTTAAAGGGGGGAAAAAATGGGACAACTGTAATAAAGAACAATAAAAAATTTAAAAAATTAAAACATGTGAATTGAAAAAAGAGAGTACGCTTACACTGAAAACCATGACTTAGTCATATCTGTGTTTTTACCTTCTCACGTAAAGGTAACAGACTGGCGCAACAGACTATACTTGCTGCAGTAAAGGCTGCCGCATTAGATTGCTTCAGGGGTGTCTGACCCGCCGCCCGCGGGCTGCGTGCCGCCCAGGATGGCCGTGAATGTGGCCCGGCACAAAATCAAAAATTCACTTGAAACATTATGAGACTTTTTTTGTGATTACGTGTCGCAATGTATTTAATGTGTGGCCCAAGACAACTCTTCTTCCAGGGTCGCTCAGAGACACCACAAGGTTGGACACCCCTGCAAAGTATGTGTTAAGATCATATTAAGGTTAGTGTAAAATGTAACTTGAAGTCTCGCTCAGTGTCACTGAACTACAGTATGGTCACTGCACATCCCGAGGGCTGCCGTGACAAGTGAATGGTCCCTTTACCTTGAGGATGAAGCTCTCCTCAGGCTGCAGGCGGAGCTCCAGGGCAGACTGCCTGACCATCTGCTCAAAGTGGGGCGCCCTCCTTCGGGGCACATCCAGGGCTGGGAACAGGTCGCCCACCAGGCCCAGGAACACAGGGATGTCATCGGTCACTATTTTAGGCATATTGAAGTCCCTTAATGCTCTCATGAGTACCTAGAGACCAGAACATGCATGACTTTTTAAAAGGCCATCACAATGTCTAACAAACACCTAAGCAGTTGAAGGTGTGTCAGCTCTCACATCTAAGGCATGAGAGTCGAAACTGTTCTTTATCAGGGTGGCATTGTACCCACAGGGAGGTTAAAGGTTCGCGAGCTCACATGTCAGAACATGAGAAGGCTCTGCCGATGCCATGGGCAGCTGCAGACTAAAGCCATCAAGGAGGTTCTGTTCCATCCCTGCCAATGATCTGCTCTGAGCTTGAGAAAGGATCTGGAACCTTCTCTCCTTAATCCTCAAACTCCAGGACATAAATTAACCAGGGCCACCAGAGCATTTTGTTCAAAGTACTCTGAGAATTTCAGAAGAATAAAGTCAACCATTTTCAGTTTGGGTTTTTGTTTTATATTGCCTGGAAACCAAAAAGTGCTTTAGATGTTAACAGCAGTAACTTGAACATGAGGATGACTTGTATAGAAAGAGGGAAGCATTTCAATAACAACAACACAGCAGGAAAGAAAATAAATGCAAGAAAATCCCGACCCTACCATGAATTGTGACCGAGAGGAAGGGAGAGATTGAAACAAAGAACATGGAGCCCTGGCCAGTGTGGCTCAGTTGGTTGGAGCATTGTCCTGTAGACCAAAAGGTCACAGGTTCGATTCCTGGTCAGAGCACATACCCAGGTTTTGGGATCGATCGCTGGTTGGGGCATGTATGAGAAGGCAACCAAGTTGACATTTCTGTCTCACATCAATGTTTCCCTCTCTCTCTCTCTCCCTCTGGCTTCCTCCCTCTCTAAGAGAAACGAGAAAACATCCTCGGGCAAGGATAAAAAATGAATGGAGAAAATCACATAATAAATATCGTTTCACACACAAAGAAACTCATGGGATAGATCTATTTCTTTCAACTTCTCAAGCTATAGTGCATGTATACATAGTGCTGTATATCCACTACTCTCATGCTTATTTCAAACAGAAAAATAGACACACGGCTGCTATTGTTTCTTGCTAGGAGGCACAATCCCCAAATTGAATAACCAATGAAGCATTTCACTGAGGTCAGGTGATCAACCTTCCTGTTCCATGCTTCCCATCCGCCTTGTATCCTACGAAATGGACATACTTTCTTCCATCAGATCATGTCTTCGGTGACTTTTTCCAGGATTAATACCCCAAGATTAATCAAATTTTCTAAATGTTCCTCAGAGGAAATCAAACAGCAATTACCGAACTATTTGATCATGACCGCCAAAATATTGTTTGTAGTTGACATTTCAAAAGCACTTATAAAATCACATTTCCTTTCCTATACTCAATCCTTTTAGTCAAGAATACTTGTGATCTTTTATAACATAAGAAATGCCAGGGCTCGAAATATCCTACATTAATAATAGATGCTATGTTTTTAAAGGTCGTGCTATGCATGACCCACCATCCAGGTACACATTTTGATTTGTATGAAGCCGTTTAGCTACTCACTCAACAAAATCACATTAGTATTGCATTACCTGATCTTCAGGTCTATTTTTATCTCCTCGTTTCAGGGAGCCAGCTACAACCAAGACAGATTTAATCGCACGAAGTCCCCAGTCATAATGGTCCTAAAGTCAAAATAGGCAAATTTTCTCAAAACTTGTGTAAGGGATTAAGATTCTCATTCCAGAAGTAACAGCTAAAAGCTAAGAATTCAAATAAACACATGCTTTGGAGATGTGAAGTCATATTCCCCTCTCCTCTTTGAAACTGTAACAATCACGTCCCTTCAGCTTCTTCTGGCTTCTTTCACCCGATTCTCTGCCTTTGTCAGCACATTTCTTCTTCCCCCAGCAGTTCATTGCGGCATTTGCCTGAGGCTCCATCCACCTCCCAGCTCTTCCCTCTCAATAGACCTGCTAACTCAGGAGTTCAACCACCTCCCCGTTTCCACCTCTACCCATGAGCACGCGTCTCTGGTTGTACGGACAGCCTTGCTGTCCTCCTTCCCCAAGCCCAGGTCTCGAGTCGCCCTGATTTCTCCACCTCTCCCTCCCTCCACTGCTCCAGCCTTGATGCTGGCACTTACTATGGTCGAAACCGTACTCCGTTAAATTCAGTTATAAACCAGAGCCTCTCTGAGTCTGCCCCAGAAGCCCCAAGGAAGGTACTTCTCACAGGCTCTGAGCCCCCGGAGAACAGAGCCCATATCTTATTCGTTGTTGCCTTCCAGGTCCTAGCATGGTGCCCTGCGCAGGGCGGGTGCTCAGTAAAGGTGAGGGAATTAATTGATCAATTATACATAACCGGCCTTCTCTCTGCTGCCCAGCTACTGTCCACCTAGTAACAACACTGCTCTCTGATGTCTTTCGGCCGCGTCTGTGGGAAACTCAACCTCTCCAAGCCTCAGCAGCACCTTCCATAAAAAGGCAGATAAAAGCATTTACCCACTTTACAAGGTTGTTGTCAAGTAAAATGAGTTAAGGCTTTGTAGCCAGTGAAACAGTGTATACATGTATAAAAATAAGCCCTTCGGTCCATGAGTGGATAACAAAGTCAATTTGATGGGTCTTGACCATCATTTTTGTCGGTAATAAAAGGAAACCAAAGGGAATAAAGAATACTAGAGTGCATAGCAAATCACAATGGTAAGACGTGTTGGGGGAAAATTTTTGTTTCAGTCATGCATACCTGTGTGTATACTGAGCCTCAACTGAAGAAGCATTTTTATTGTGGGTCGTGGTAAAAATCCCTAGAAAGATGCAGATGTAGAAGTAGACTGAGGCTTGAGGTGGGAAACAGAGGGGGGAGAATTAGACTTTGGAGGCCAGGGAGTTCAGGGAGGGTGCTAAGTCCCCGAAGCAACAATATTAATAAAGAAGATGTAGAAGAAATTCTGGATGTAGATAGAAGATTCGGTGACTCTCAACATTTAAACATCACAAACAACTGCTAATATAATCATCACCAGTGTCATTATGTCATTTTTTTGGTCAAAAATGTCCACTGATTCTTTTCCAATCCATCCCTACTTAGAAAATTAGCAGTGAACTGTGATCCCAGCTCAGCAGTTCTATCCTGGTCAGCTTTTGTTCCCCTCATCTCATCCATGAAGTTTCTCTGAGCTGGGGATCTCTTTCCTTGCCTGCTCTACCTTCCCTCCCAACACCCTCCTCTTGTAATTGGCTACACGAGTCTTTCAAAAGGATTTGAACGAACTAAATTCAAATCTTGCCCCCACCACTTGTTAGTTAAGAACTTTGGACAGGTTACTTTATTCCATTGCCTCTTCTATAAAATGCAGCGAATAATACCAAATTCACAGACACCTAGTAAAGATTTTAAAAGATAACACATTGTACCTAGCCAGTAAATACTGGCTCCTTTTTGTCTAGAAACTATGATAATCTTTTCACCCTCCATTGTATTCAAATTTCTATTTCATGTTAACTGAGTTGCTTAATTAGATTCCTTGAAGTCCTAAATCTGAGTGTTTATATCATTTTTTTCTGAGTCTTATCCCCTTCATCTTGTTAAAAATAAACATATTACTTGGATACAGTAGATGCTCACTAAATATTTAAATATTACTACTGGAAACAAACATAGTTGCAACTCCATGTTTCCTGAGGTCAGTGACGTTTTTTTCTTCTGACTTTTTCCCATTATAAAATTAACATGGGCTCACTGAACAAAAAGATACTACAAACAAGGAGAAGGAGAAAAATTAAAAATACAGTCCGATTATCCAGAGGCAAATGTTAAAAATCACAAATATTTTCCAGTTACTTCATATGTATATGAAACACACAGTATAACACAAAATACATGTAAATTGTAAATCACATCTACAGTTTGGTATGCTGGGGTTTTTTGCATATGACATTGTCATAAACATTTTTTCATATTATTAAATTTAATATGACTTCCCCCAGAACGTAAACTCACAATTATTAAAATGACAACATGAATTTCTCTCTCAGGTTCCAAATTTCATCCCAATAATAAGTAACTTATAAAGTAAATACTCTTGGCAGTATAGGTAACTGTGTGGTTGTAACTGGTGTTTTAATATTTTCATCCTGGAACAGCTGCAAAATAATTCAGGAATTAATGGAAGGTCAAAGGACCAAAGGCAAAGGTGGCCAAAAAGCTGAGTTTAAAAATAATAACGCTGATGCATGTGGAAGTTTTGTGGCGTATCAGCAACTTCAATGAAGCTGCAAGGAACTCATGACTAGAGAATAGAAAATAGTTAAGTTTGACCCATTTCAGACACCAGGGAATTGTAGAGTGAAAGTTAAAAAAAAAAAGCAAACTCTAGTTTCAAATGATGGATATCCAGCAAATGAGAAAATTTCAGTTTAACACTTCTGGAGGTGTTCTCCAGAAAAATCAGTTTTATCTGACTCTCATGGACTCTCTTGGCTTCTCTCACGAGAAAATAATATTCTTACCAATAAAGGGAGACACCACTATATTCCACTTACTATTATAACACTGGTCAAGTTTAAAGAAAATCACATAGCTCATTGACAAAAACTGTTAAGTACAAAGTAAGTAGGAAACTTAAAAGGCCTCGAGTTTGATTTCAGAAAAAAGTTAAGAATCGTAAAATACAGACTTTTCAAATTTTTATGAAAAATATAAACATACTTCTAAATGTCCAACTGTAATTTGAAAGATAAATTACCCAGTGTCCATATTTTAAAAGCTGTTTCAATGGCCTGTAAGAACCAGGAGAAGCAACCAAAGACTCGTCACCTGCTTGGAGAGGAGCTCCCTGCAGAGCGTGTAGAGTGTGATGAACTTCCGGGCTAAGGAGCGGGCGTCCACAAAACCTTCAGCAACGAGCATGATTTCACAGATTAGCTCAATGTCGGGGGCCACCATGGCACAGGGTCTACAAAGTAAATATGAAATTTAGTTTTAAAATGTGGTAAGGTATTAAGTACAAATTGCTGAAGTCAAGTGATTAACTTGTACCAACACTCTAACCATTCCCAAGCAGGTTGTCACAATTACCTCTATCAATCACTGCTAACGAGGCCCTTCTCTTCAACTAAAAAAAATGTCTCTTAGTTACTGGATACATAGGAAAAGATGCAGAGTCAGCAAAGGGTGGGCGCACAGGTGCAGTGCTCGCTGACTCGCATGGAGCAAATGCGTCCACCACGGCCAATCTCTATCTACCACCAGGACATCACTAAATGTGGAGCTCGGAAGAGCTGCCCAGTAACTCACCACCATCCAGACATGAGACAAAATAATCTTAAGAGTATAAATATTCATAAAGTAGAGTAATTTAATTATGAAGGGATGAGTTTTGAGTATCACCTTTGTCTGTAATACAACTTGTTTAATCAAAAGTATATATAATTTAGGTTTTATTAGTGGCTGTACTTAACAACACACCTCGAAAAATCCATGAAAATCTAACTATTAGCTCTTTTATGCTCACATGGGCCATTTCTGGTATGCCACTGCCTGAGGCCCGCTTATAGGCTTGTATAAGATGAAAATTTATAAAAACATAGCTTTTGAATTCCCTTTCTTTGGGGGCGGGGGGGGAACTTCCAAAAGTCCTCCCCAGAGAAGACTGTTATTAACAGCAACACTTGATAAAATTCCACTCAACTGAAGTGCAAAGAAGGAGTCAGGTAAGTCAATAAGCTCAATATTTTTGATTTCTCAAAGTATATACTCCAAATATTTATCTACCTGTTATTATAAATATAATTACAGTCTACTTCATGCATATCTAATTTTTCATCCTAAGCATTCCCCAGAGTCCCTCTGGGTCCATGTTATTGAGTACATACATGTCACTGAGTGCCTATCCACTATTGAAGACATATATGTTATTGAGTACATATTTTTATCTAAGCAGGCCCCAAAATTTTCTCACATTTTTTACTCTTTATCATATGACAGGAATAGTCAAGATGAAAAGCAAAGAAGCTAGCAAATTTGCTTGACTGATACTTGCATTAACACTGACAACTAATGTTTACTGAGCACTTTCTTCATGCCACATAGGATGCGGAAGCTTTTCATGCACTCTCACTTAATTCTCCCAACTCGAGGAGGTGGCTGCTCTTCTTATCTGCATTTCACAGAGGTGCACACTAAGGTTCTGCAAAGTACAAGCGAGTGCCCAAGGCCACACGGTGGGTATGCGGTGGAATTGTGATGCTCTCAAGGCTCAGGTGTACAACTCACCCACTCATGTGCACTACGGTCATTGTCCAAATGGTCCTTCAAACCTTGCTGATACAAGTACTTTCACCCAACACAAATGAGGCTGCACTTAGTCAAATTAAATTTATGAAAACTTTACCAAAAATTCTAATTATAAGACCCAAATGAAAACATGCATGAGATGAATTGGCTTACAAATGTAAAAATAATGGAAAGATGTACAGTTTTCCAATGAAAATATTCTGTAACTATTACATTTATTTCTAGACTAGTTATTCTCTAGAATTTTTTTTCAAGGAAAACAGACATTATAAAATTGTAATGCTAAAGAAAGCTGCCATATAAGGAGAGGAAAGCACTCAATAATGCATACTAGAAAATTGATTGTTAGGGAAAGTAATTCTGTGTAAATACTCATTTCACGTTACTTACCCAAACAAGTCTTTAATAGATGAAGTACATTTAAAAATAATACTATAAAAATTAGAAGAAAATGCATGTGAAATATCTAGATGAATAAACAAGCAAATTTTAAGCTTAAAAGAATTGAGAGACGCCACACTAAAAACTATACAGGTTCTTATATTATATTATATTATTTTGAAGGCAGGCTGTGAATAAAGATACATATTGTGAACACTAAAGTACTCCTAAGAGATAAAACTGATAAGCCTCTCACTAATCGAGGAAAAAAAGAATGCGAAAACAAAAATTACCCATGTCAGGCATGGACTTGAAGACATCACTACAAATAACAAGGAAATGTTATGAGCATATTAATGCCAATAAATTCAACAATCTAGATAACATGAAGAAATTCCTTAAATGATACAAATTATCAAAAACAAATTAAAGATGTAGTAAAAAATCTGAATTCCATATCTATTAAAGAAATTGAATTTACCACTAAAAAGATCCCCACAAAGAAAAATCTAGGCCCCGATGTCATCACTGATTAAGTGTATCAAATATGTAAGGGGTAAATAATACCAATCCTATATAAACTCTTAACAAATAGAGAAGAAGGGAACATTTGCCAACTCATTTCATGTGGTTATCATCACTCTGATGCCCCAAACAGATTAAGATGTTACAAGAAAAGACACCACAGACCAATATCCCTCATGGCATAGATTTTTAACAAAATAAAATCTTTAACAAAATAGTAGCATACTGACTCTATCAATATATATAAATATAATATTTCCTGACCAAGTGAAATTGACCTTAGGAATACAATATTGAATTGTTTAGCATTTGAAAAATTAATGTAGTTCAGCACTTTGAGAGGTGAAAACCATAAAACAGAACTTCTAGAACACACAGTTGAAAATTTTTGCAACTTAGGGCTAATCAAATGTTCTTAACCAGGATGGAAAAAAACATAAAACAAATTGATAAGCTGTATTTCATCAGATTTAAAACTTCTCTCTTTGATGAACACCATTAAGAAAATGAAAATGCAAGTAGCAAATTGAGAGAAAGATATTTGCAATATATGTATTTAATAAAGAAGTTGTACCCAAAACACAGAACTCCACAAAAGATGGTATGGGGATGGCTGGTAAGTTACATGAAAAGATGTTCAACATCCTTAGCCATCATGGAAATGCCAACAGGGCCCACATGGCAAAACACTGTGTACCTATTAGACTGGCTAAAATAAAAAATACTGACAATAGCAAGTTTTGACAAGAATGTAGAGCAAGTGTACAATGATACAACCATCTTGGAAAGCAGACTGGCAAATTCTAATAAAGTCAAACATACATTTGCCATGTGACTTAGTAATTCAATTCATAGATGTTTATCCAAAAGAAAACATGTTTACACTAAGATAGTACATGAAAGTTCATAGCAGTTTTATTCATAATAGCCCCACACTGGAAACAACCCACATGTCAATAAACTGGTGAATGGGTACACAAATTGAGTATGTACATACGAGAGAATACTAATCAGCAACAAAAAGGAACTACTGAAACACTGTAACTTGGAAGAATCCCAAAACCATAATGTTTAAGGAAAGAAGACAACAAATGCATATATGCTGTATAGTTTCATTTACATGAACGAATTTAACCTAAAGTCACAGAAAACACACCAGCCGTATGGGGGATTAACTTCAAAGGGCACAAGAGAACTTCAAGGGTGTTAGAAATATTCCATTTCTCAATTATGGTAGTATTTTTGCCAACTATACACTTAAATGGGTGCATTTTTGTATGAAATGGTATCTGAACAAAGTTGATTTAAAATATGAATCACACATTCCTGGTTTAAATGCAATAGCACAGGTTTTCTGACAGTCCGATAATAAGTTTATATATTGGTAGATTACTGTTGGAAAGGAGGTCATCAATAGGTCTTTCAATCATTCACCAAGTAATGCTGCATGTAGGAATCTATTCTAGGTAATAATCTGAAATAAGGATAACTCTTTATATAAAAAGATGGCTATAGCCTGCTATTTTCAGATCATAAAAAACTGAAAAACACAAATCCTACATGTCTCGGGAATGGTTAAGGAAATTCAGAACAAGCCGTCAGAGGGACTATTTTGGAGCTACATAAAATGGCATTTCCAAAGAATATTCAACACGATAATAAACTACTTGTGTCAAAATATTAAACGAGAACTAAATAAAAATTACGCCTAACCTACTATCTTAACTCCATAACATGTAAATTATAAAAGAGACTAGTAAAAAAAAATATCACAACCATTATTCCTGGGTAGTAAAGCTGTAATTTTCTATTTATTTTCTGCATTTTCCAAATATTTTATAATTTGTGAAAATTATAATAAAAATATCATTACAAAAGAGCTAGTACTAAATGTTCAAAAATACCACATGACCTTTAAGTAATGAGTTTGAGTCTGATTTCATATTCCAAAAGAATTAATTTATCATGCTGAAGGCTCTCTCCATAAAGTGAT